>JARCZZ010030610.1:36057-82881 GCA_030323915.1 Brotogeris chrysoptera
TTTGTGTTATACCTTAGTTACTAAACTGTTCTTATCTCAACCTGTGCGAGTTACATTCTTTTGATTCTTCTCCCCATTCCCCCCCCCCCCTCGGAGTGGGGGTGAAGAAAGAGGGGGGAGTGAGTGAGTGAGTGGGCTGCGTGATTTACGGCTTAAACCACGACAACCCCAGAGGAGACTGAGGTACTCTGAGCCCACTTACCCACCTGTCTGGTCACGGCATATAGATGCTGCAGTAATGACAAGGATGAAATCTAAACGACTGAGCTTTCCTGTGGTTAGTCCAGGCTTCTGAGTGGACCTAAACAAGCCCTGACTGCAATTTCTGCTCCTGTAACTGTGCAATAAGAATGAAGGCACCTGTAAAGCAAGACACTTCACAGAAAATCTACAACCACCTATCCAAGCTATTGCTATTCAGCTACTGCTTGAGCATCATTAGTTAAATTGGCAGTGAAAGAGCACTTTCATGCTGAAATTAATTGTTAATGCCATCTTAAGATGACTCTCAAGGTTATAATGAAAACTTCTATGAACTCTGAGTTTGACTCATCCATACTTCAGTCTCTTTATAGTAGTCTAGCTTTCCACAAGGGGCTTGAAATAGATGTGGCATATAGCGCAAATGTAAAAGTGCACATGACTGCAAGGGCAAGCAATTAAACAAGGCCAGTGACATTATCGTTGTCATATCCAAATGGAAATGACAGGCCATGAATACACCGAGATTCTCAGGTTCTTTCAAGGCTCCGATCTGTCTGTATGAGCTACGGGAAGGAGAGTGAGCTGCCTGGAAAGCAGGCACTGAACCCCCACCATTTACAACTTAGTAAAATTGTAATGCTAAAGCGAATCGCTGTTTTGATTTCTGTAGCCTGTAGTTTGCCAGGCTGTAACTTGTAACCGTTCAGCTACTGAGACTGTCTGCTCACATTTGACCCCAAAGTCTGTGCTTCACAGAAGCCCACCAGTCCCCTACAATGTTGTCAAACCCTGCTGGGAATGTGCCTTATGAAAGTGGTGAAGAGAGCCTTAGCAGTCTCACGCATATATACAGGTAGGCTTCTATGGTACTAGCAATGCTGTCTTAAAAACCCCTAAATACCTCTAAGTAAGCATATGACAAAAGCTAAGTTGCTACAGCATGGTTTGTCAGCACCGGTCTTCTGCAAAGGAGGGTACAGCAATCATTTTCACTTTAGGTACGAATTCACTGCAGAGAAGCTCATGATGCCAATCTGGAAGGGGGAAAAGTAACGAATGAAACAGTGATGCACATCACAGGAAGGATAGGAAGCTTGAGGGCTGGTGCACACAGGGAACCTGACTGGTGTAGGCTTTTCCCAGTATCAAGTGCCACAGCAGGTCTGTGTGGACATTCCTGTCCACCCAAGTGACTGGTAGAAGATGGTTTCTACTTACAAAGCAGCCTTGTCATCCTGGAATAGTCACTTACCAGCCACTAAATGACTAGATGAGGGAATTAGATTCCAGCCTTTACCACTACAACCTTTTGTGCTTACTGCCTTACACATGTAGACAACTCATAACCACCACCACCACCAAAAACAGAAAAGACAAGACTTGGTCTTGATTCAAGAATCTGAGTTATTGTCCCAGTAGTGGATGGCCACAGTTGGGCAGGTTCTGCTTTCGCCTGGAGGGTCAAAACAGAAGTGCTTGTGTCACAGAGGCATTACAACTAGCTTTAAATGCTGCAACAGACAAAACCAGCAGCAGATAGCTCAGTATACATTATGTACCCAGCCTCTCAAGTTTACAGCTAGCTTGGGCTGCTGTCATGAGGCGTTTAGTGAAGTAAAAAACCAGGGAAATTCCAGACTGACCAGTAGTGCAGGGTATTGGTTGTTCCAATTCTAAATTGGATAATGCATTTTTTTTATTTTTTTTTTTGCAAATTGGAAGCTGCAAGTGCGAGGCATTACAGCATAACACAGGGTGTTACTAGTCACTAGCATACAGAAGTAAATACAACCTACAATTCTGAGTGAGGGACTGGTCAGATGGCAGCTACTGATAAAATGTACAGCATGACTTCGTTTTCTGCGCAGTATAGATCTCTTTCCAACACCTCTCATCACCAACACCTTTCACCTTTACATGCTGTTCCTTTCTTTATATTTACCTTGTCTGTTTGGACAGTAAACTCTTTGTGGCAGGGAATGCAGCACAACAGAGCAGATAAGATACTACTGCATTTTAAACACTAAAAATTAAATACAATAAGAAGCTGCATCCCCTAGAATAGAACATAATTAGATAGACGATTTCAATTGGAAGGGATCTACAGCGATCACATAGTACAACTGCCTGACTGATTCAGGGCTGATCACATTAAAGCATGTTATTAAGGACACTGTTCCAATTCCTCTTAAATGCTGACAGGCATGGGGCATCAACTGTCTTGCTAGGAAGCCTGTTCAATGTTTGACCACCCTCTCTGTAAAGAAATGCTTCCTAACATCCACTCTAAACTTCCCCTGGCACGGCTTTGAACCATTCCTACACATCCTGTCACTGGCTACCAGGGGGAGTTGCTCAGCACCTCCCTCTTCACATTCCCTCCACAGGCAGCTATAGAGAGCCATGAGGTCACCCCTCAGTCTCTTTTTCTCCAAACTAGACAAACCCAAAATCATTAGCCACTCCTAGCAGGACATTCCTTCCAGCCTTTCACCAGCTTTGTTGACCTCCTCCAGACATGCTCAAGGACCTTCAGGGATCCAGAATTGCACCCAGCACCCAAGGTGAGGCCACACCAACATTGAATACAGCAGGATAATCACCTCTTTTGACCAGCTGGTGATGCTGTGTTTGATGTACCCCAGGATGTGAATGGCCCTCTTGGCTGCCAGGGCACCCTGCTGAATCTATTCAGCCTACTGTGGACCAGCACCCCCCAGACCTCCTTCTGCAGGGCTGCTCCCCAGCCACTCCTCTCCCAGCTTATACTTGTGTCCAGCATTACTCCATTCTAGGAGCAGGATCTGACATTTCAACCCGTTGAATTTCATCCCAGTAATCATAGTCCAATGCTCCGATCTATCTAGATTCCCCTGTAAAGCCTCCTGTCCCACAAGAGAGTCAATAGCACCTCCCAGTTTGGTGTTATTAGCAAACCTGCTAATGGCGCATTCAACACCTGCATCCAATCATTGATAAATATATTAGACAGGACTGGCCCTAGAACTGAGGCCTGAGGAACACTGCTGCTGACCAGACAATGTGTCCAGAAGGATGTTGTGAGGGACAGTATCTAAAGCCTAACTAAAATCCAGAAAAACTCAGGCACCACCTTCCCTTCATCCACTAGATGTGTGACCTTATCATAGGATATCAGTTGTGAACAGTCAATATGACTGCGCTTGATGGTTATATCATTCTTTAAATGCCATTCAGTAGTACCCAGTATGATCTTTCCCATGTTTTCTCCCCAGCCCTTCTGTGAAGGGTTAACAGCTAACAGTCGCTGCAAAACTTTTGAGTTGGGCTTAGCTGTTGGTTTTTACCCCCTTTACGATACCGTATTAACTGGGTTTTGTCTTCTTTCCCACCCATCTTCTCTACCTCTCAACATATGTCATTGCATTGTAACTGTGCCTGTACAGCTATTTTGTACAGAAAGGAAAACAAACTACTGTGGTGTAACTGCATCTGCATGAAGGACTTTGCTGGTATGCCAGTTAAAAAAAGAATAACCATCCTACAACTTGACACAGCCATAAATGTCACATCAACAGATCTGGAGCAAATGTGGGCACTGGGGCTCTGGTCCTCGTGGGTAAGTTGAGGAGACACTGCTGACCAAGGTGCCGTGGTTTGCAGTTTGGTGTCCTGTGATGTTTAAGCTCGAAACGTTTACTGTTACAAATCTAACTCCTCAATCAGCCGAGTTCATTTTTCTGATCCTCATTTAAAAGAAGCTTTCCAGCTCAAGTCCAAATTGGAATAAAAAAAAAGCCACATCAGTTGATTCGCACTCTTTTTGGTGGAAATATTCGCTCAAATAGCCCCTTTTGTCTCTTCCCTTCCCACACAAGCTTATGAGAAGTGATTAAGTTCTTTCAATTAAGAGGGAGGAGAATCCTTGATTCTGCTCCCCCTCCAACCTCTCTCCCCACACAAACCAACCAAACTACTATCCTTACAGAGCTCTGGGGTGGAAGATTTCCCCATGCTCAGAGCTAGCACATAGCCTACGCCCATCGTAAGTGCTGGCTTGCAGATTTTAGTAGAATGTGAGTCATTCATAGCTGATGCACTCTTACCAGGGGACTGCGTTTTCAGTTTCAGCCATCAGACTGTTTTTATTGAGAAGTTGCTTATACGTGTCTTGCTACAAATACGTGGTGTTCATGCTACGCCCCTGTACTCTCTGGATGTGTGGCACAGAAAGGCTGAGGCAAGTCAGAAGCAAAGCTGGAGGTAGATAGATGTCTTTCACGACTTCGGCAGGGTAAGGATCTTGCTTGTCCTCATTCCAACAACAGTCAATAGTTTCACGAGCCAAACCAATACACTGGTAGACAGTGCACCTCTGACTGGTTTAAATATTACCTGGCTTTTCCTTTGACTCCTGAAGGGGAAGAACCAAATCTAGCAGCTCATAAAGTCAGATACAGCCCAGTTGCTACGGTAACCCAGTTGATAAGAACAGCACACCAAGAGACAACAACAGGCACAACACTCACCTGCCTTTACATTCCCTCCCCACAAACACAGAGCAGAACCAAAGCAATAGGCAGGGTGCGGATGTGCGGAGGAATAACACTGCTCATCCTCCTAAGCTGCTTGTACGAATGGCATAGGTCTGCCTCAGACACACAGTGAACCTGCAACTTAGTGGGTTTTATTGGTTCCCAATTCCAACAGGACAGGGAGCCCTTGAGGGGAGTTCACCTGCACCTACCACCACGTATGGCACTCTGCCTTTCACACTCATACACTTGTTTCGTCAGTATCTGCACTGGGCAATGCTTGAGGAAAGAGGTTGTTGCATCTGTATCCCAAAGTTCTAGTACTAGTGTTTACCGTGGGCTGGTGGACGAGCCTGTTAGCCTCAGAGAGCTAGTACAGAAAATGACTAAGCAAGCTGGAAATCCCAGGAACCTGCTCAGTGATGCATTCCCCCTCCCAAGAAACATCCAGAATTGTATGAGTGAGTTTTAAGTGACTGAATCAAAAGTGAGGTAAATACTAGTATGTCATTATATTAATTTGGATGATTTCCTGCATGCTAACAAGTGGAGGTGAACACAGATCTTTGAAAGAAAAAGGACATTTTTGACACCTAAATAAAATTTAGTTGTGAAAATCTGCCCTGGTTGAAGTCAACAGCAGAGCTCCGAAGGAAAGCTATGGGAGCAGAGGTCCAGGATGGCTGCAGTGAGGGTTTCTGAGGGCTGCGGTTCCACCAGGGTTGTAGTGCATGCCTCAGCTATGACATGCTAAGAACACCTGCCAACACAACAACCCCTGCCTGTCCTTGTACCTTGGGGAAGTACCTTTTATGAGATATCAAAGTCCTGACACGTTTGATAACAAACCCCTCCCAGTCAGAGGTGCATTAGCAGTGGAATTTCCACTCTGCAGAGGAGCTGATTTCAGGCCCCTGTCTTGACTGAAACTGCAACCGCGTTAAAAGAAAAAATAGGGGGGAAAAAAAGTTGTTTTCTTTTTCCCACAGAGTGAAATCCTCGGAGACTCTTTGGGGAGAACCAAGATGGACTGAAGGGCTAAAAGTAAGCCAGACAGACCGCCTGCTTGCTAGAGTCCAAGTTAGGCGCTGACTACCAACAAACACTGTTGCTGATTTGAATTAGCAGTTCCAGTGGGGAAAAGTGTCTATTACACCGCCCTGCTAAACCCCCCTTCTGGCATATTGTTAATATTTTGAAGTGCTGGCATAGCTAGATGACTATTGATGCCTGAATTAGTTAGCTTAACCCTTGCCCAGCATACTTACAGGGGATGCAAGTCTGCCTTTGGATCATTCCAACACAATGACCTCTGGTTCTGACGATGTTACAGAAAAGACTCGTGCATATTGCGTCGAGAAGATAGCTAAATGTAATTTTAAAAATCTACTCTAGCCGCTGATGAATAATATATAGGACCTTAATGAGTAACATAAAGATACTTTATGCCTCTGCTTTGCTAGAAAAGTGTAAGATGGCCTTAGAGGAAAAGAGAATAAGACCTTCAACTTGAAATTCTACACTGTAAAAGGGAAAGCGCTTTACCAGTAAAATTAATACGTTGAGAAACTATATTACATAAAAAAGTAGGAAAGATTTGTCAGCGGTGAGCAGAGGTCATTATTTTGTCTGACAGGAAGTCCAGAGCTCTATTGATTGACCTGAAAACACAGTATTTGTGGACAGTAGCAAGTGAAAACTCTGTTTTCTTTCTCAGCACCAAGTAATTGTGCGCTGCATCTAAAAACAGAATCTATCTACAAGTAAACAGGTTTATGAGGCTGGGAGGTATCTTAAGCCCAGGAAGAATTCCTTTTACAATTTAAAATATCTGAGCTGGGAATAGAATGCATTTTGGAGCTCAGCTCAATGTTTTAGTCAGCAGCCCATGGGGCTTCCCTGGTAGCTGCTCCTCATCACTATACCCCATGAAAACCACCCGCATTCAACTGGTTAAGCCAGTAGAAAGTAAAGGCTCTCTTCTTACCAATATAAACACGTAAGTACTTGGCTCTGGCACTGGACTATTGGTAAATCTTTTCTTTACCCAACCCATTAGTCCTCCTCATCCATAAAAGAGAAATAATGCCAGTGATTTTTTTTAAAAGGCTCATTATAACAATACATCTGTATTGATGTATACTTGCCTTTTAGAAGCCAAGCGTTATAGCGTTCATGGTCTCACCTCTCTCAAGTCAAAGTGGTGAGCCACGGCTGGTCAAAAGCTTCCATGTTAACTACCGCAGTGTCAGTGAAGGTAAGGACACTCGGGTGGAAAATAGATTATGCTAACATAAACCACAAACGCCCTTAAAAAGAAATCATGTAACGGCAAGAGCTCTAAATTGAAGGCATGAAACATGGGCTGTCTACATGTTGATAGTAATCTGGGTTTTGTCACCTTTAAATTGACTGTGAACTCTTTATACAGTCTAGCTACAGTTCAGGAGCCATTACAACCCAACCAGAATAGCATTACCTTGTGCCTGTACAGCAAGTGAGGTTTGTTGGCATTTACAATTAAAGGACATGAGACACTGATGAGGCAGTGGCAAATTTATCAGCAGAAATCTAAGTTGTTAGCAACCACCAGCTATGTAATCACCCAACCCTTGGTCTCATCTGAACTGAATGCTTGAATACACCTCAGGTCTTTTTAGCATGAAATACTCAACCAGCTCGTTAAGACATGCCACCCATGCTGGTGGGTTTAAGCTAAGCCACAAGACTGCAAATGAAAGCAGCTAAGCATGCAAATACAGCCTGCATACAACACTTAAAACTGCTATGCATATTTGCCAAGCAACTGTGTTAGGCCTAAATATCCATGGGCTTGGGCTCTGTTGCCCTGCAAGCAACATAGGGATGGAAAGGACATGACAGTACTAGTTACAGGGCTTGTGTTACTGGACCCTGTGCACAGCATGTAGAAACCAGAGATTCCCAATTATGTAAGAAACTCCTGAGTTTAAATTGAAAATTACACCACCACCGACTCCTCATATTTTTTCTTATATTCTTTTCAGTCAGGGGTTCGTTCTCAGAGAACATTTCCTTCTGAAGAATAAAAATTAACAACCCACTGATCTTCCAATAGTACTTTATGGAAAGGAAATCTGCAGTGATGCAACCAGTAGTGTATCTTCTCTGCCATAACATTAAGCACATTTCTTAGCTTGCCGAGAATAGTGTGGGCAATAACAATCAAATGGAGAGAGACAAATGTCAGCCAGGCAAAAATATCAAGAGATTAATTTCTGTTCCCTATCACTATTACGTGAAATGATCACAGCTCTTGCTGCGTTTGATGTTTGACTAGATGGTGAGATATGTACCTTTTGGATTCAAAGCGGTAAGTCTTAAGAAAATATCTTCCTCATTAAAGCTAAGGCAGCACCACATCTGTAACAAATCTAAGGCATGTAAGGACAAAAAAGAACAAGGTGTTTTAAAATGTACCTCTCTGGACATGTGTAATACCCCAAAGCAGCTGGGTATCACATTGGCTCGCTGCTGACATAAATGCATGGAATGTTTTTGGGTGCGGTGCATATTTACACCTCTCCAAAGACACTGGTTACTGGAGCATTCAGCATATTTCTGAAGTGGCTGGATTCCCATTCCCCCTTTCCCTACCTATTTACAGTTCCCTTTCAAGTACAAAAACCATTTTCTGTAACCCCAGCTTCCTGATTCAGCTGTTGTGATGTCAGTTATTTACGATAACAAAAGTGAGACAATGCCTGTGGTTTGTGTGGGACAAAGGCAACCTTGTTTCTCTAAAACGGGGACAATCCTAGTGTGAGAAGCACAGGAAAGGCACATAGTAGGACTCTGAGGCAGTACGAGTCTCGCCATCTCCACAATAGTGAGCTTGACAGTGCATTATCTCAAAGGCCACTTGACAGAGGACTTTTTCCTCTCCATAAGACTGGACATCAGTATGAATGCAACTTCCTGGAAAACTACCTCTTTGCGGGACAAAGTTTCCGAGATAGGCATCTTAGAAAAGAAATGGATTGCTAGTGGGTAGAGAGACAAGTCAGCGTCAGGACACAACTGTTTCAATACCAGTTACGTATTCTGTGGTCACAAGCAACTCACTCTGCACCTCTGCTTACCTGCCGCAAAACTGGCTTAATCATATTTAACCGTCTAAACCACAGATGTGGTGAAACTTGTAGAATGCCAGTAAACTCCTGAGGTCACAGAGTGGCAAACGCTTAATACCCAGCACGGTTAGCTATGAATGAAAAGCGTCAGCTTTGGTGTAGGCTACAGAATGTCACTTACCTGCTATTCTTCCAATTGGCATCGCATGGTCCTCAGGAGGGGATACAGACACCATGATGTGGTTCATATAAGCTAACTCTTCTCGGTGGGACAGGTTGATTGGCTTTACCTCCCTGTGAAGCCCATCCTCAGACAACCTTGGTGGTTTGAAATCGGAGTGCCTGGGGTTCAGTATCAAAGGATGCATAATAGGGCTGGGCATCAGCTGGATGACCCTGGTGTTCTCCTGGCGAGGGCTGGAGGGCTTCTGGAGCACTTCGGAATGAGGCGGGCAGTGGTTGTTTTCTACTGGGGACACTGAGAGAGGATAGGGCTCCTGCTGGCTGTTCTCATGCTGATGCCTTATCCCTGGCACCCTGTCAGCTGGGGAAAGGCGACGGAGAGTGCTGTCCATAGGGGACTTCAGTGGCCGCTGATCGGGATCTGGTGATGGACGGTGGTTGTTGGTGATAGGTGATCTAGAACGATGCAACAGTTCAATGGTTGGGGGGTTGTGGTGGACTGTTTCTGTGGATGGTCTTGAGGGTCTCTGGACAAAGCTATCTGTGGAGAAAAAAACCAATACAGATCATCTATATTGTGATCAAGGTGTAGGATCTAAATGTCACACTACTAGCTGGACTTACTGAGTACTGCTTGGAAATGTTTTTATTTGTGTGACCTACAGCCCAGAAAAACACCATATAAATGCAGATATAGTTATTACTACACAGAATGAGATCAGTACCACGAAAACAACCTTCTTCCACCACCACATAAAGGTAGTTCCTGGGGAAACGTGTTAAGAGAAATACCATCTTGAGAAGCTGACTGGAACACACGTAAAGAAACTAAGATCTGATTCAGCTGTACTGTGTTTCTGTGCAAACGCTTTGAAACTTATCTCCTGCCATTCATGTCTCTACATGTGGCTCCTGTTATTGTTCCATCATGAGCACTGTAAGGTAGATGGCAGAGATAAAAAGGGAAAATGTCTCCAGGAAAATACTGGGTACTAAGTTTGAGATGTTAGAGGCTTGGATCAAGGTGGAGAATACCTTAGTCTGAAATACAGAGTGGGTTATCTACAAAAATCCCACTGATAGGAAGCTCTTTGTGAAACACTAGTTAAATTTTATCCGTCTTGACATTAAGAGCATGTACCATCAAATAGGGATATTTTCACCTTGTTTTATTTAGTATGTGATGCCTACTGATGGGTTGTCCAGGAGCCACTTCTAGAATCACTTCTGCATGAGCGTACTTCCCTAGCTGTGATCCTTAACAGTATAGGGGAGATAAGTCACGGTTCTAGGTCAGCATCTTTACACACTAACTAACAATCCCCTCACAAACTGAAATGCTTGACATAAACAGTGCAAACTTTCAGTTAGCTAAGGCTATCAATTTTGACTAGAGAAATTACTAACAAAGAGGAAAACACCACCAGAGCACGGTGACTAACAGGTTTTCACCTGAAAAACAAAGATCAAATTTCACTGCTGTTTATGGAAAGCCTTGGATGGTAAGAGAAGGAAACTGCTGCATATGTGTCAAACAAGTAGCTGCCTATTTGTGGCTGCCTGTTTGTTCGCTCCTTTAGCTCTGATCCTCTTTAAAGATTCTCCTGTTCTCTTGTCGAAGCAGTGGTGCTCATTGAAGACCCTGTTGAGATGAAGACCCAGGGGCTCCCACTGCCTAGAACCTAGGCAGGCATCAGAAGGATCAGCACTTACCCAAGGAGAGGACTGACCAGAACTCTAGATCTGAAAAAATGTAGAGCCAGGCAGTGACGTGGCCCCAGTCCTTTTGCCTACTCAACTGGCGGCTCATCTATACAAGTGTACTAAAGTCTACAGAAACCCCTGAGATTTTAGGTAGAAGCTACATGGCTCCAGAATACATATTTCACACACTTGGGGTCCCAGACAAGAAAAATACATTTGTACAGCTATTTAAGGTACTCACAGTGAAAAAGGTGGAGGGCCTGAGACTCCAGAGTTATATATTATTCTTGTTTTAACCCAACCAGCTTTAAACACAATGTGGCCAGCTAACGTGGGAGAGCCCAAATGTTTCCAAAGAGGAATTAATTCACAACTGTACATACCTCTGTGGCTGTCTTTTCTTAAAGTCTCCTTTCATTGCCACAGTAGAAATAAAACCAACCCCCCAGTCTTACTCAGTGTCCTATCTTCTACAGACCATCCGCACCCATCACTGTACATTCAAATGCATGGTGATCATTCTTGGCCTGTAAATATAGACCAGAATATTGCATTGGCTGTCCTCCTTACTTAAAGTGCCTTGGCTAGGGGGAGAAGCTATCTTGAAAGCAGAAAGGAATGCCTTGCTGTGCTTTCCACCAAGCTCTCTGCAAACATTAGCTGGCTATGAGAGGCTCCAAATGGAAGCAGATCTATCAGTCTGCTTCCAAACCATGGTGATTCTGAACCAGGACACGAGAGAAGGTAGGGACCAAGAACTCTTTAAAAAGTAGCAAGAGGAATAACCACAAACGGATACACACTAGCGTTCACTTTCCTCAAAGATCCTTCTCTTTAAATACTAAACTAAAGAATCTCCTTATGGTCAAAACTGCTTTTCACCATAAAACAATTCAAACCCAGCTCCAAGAAGTTCCACTGACACAAACGACCCTGAACAGAATAAAATCCTCATCACACTCATTCCTTGGCACATCTGATAACTGCAAATCGAGCACAACAGGAACAGATTCACTCATTAGTCTGACTTTTCATTCTGAGTGACCAACACTCTTTTCTTCAAGAGAAAGCTGAGAAAAGGAATTCAGCTCCCAGGAAAACTGCTGACCTATCTGATCCATATAGGGATGCGTAGGGTTGCATTCACTCAGAATTCAGAACAGAATGAGCAGCTGCTGGCATGACAGTAGCAAAGATTAACACTCTTCCCTTACCCACAAAAGAAGTTCAGGGAATGACAGTGTGAGCTTCCCGTATGGCATCCCACCAAATGACTCAGTGCTGTGTCAGAAGGACCACTGGAGAAATAGGCAATTCACTCTCGATTGCTCATCCCTCTTACAGGGACAGAGGCTGATGCCCACAGAGCAGATTCAAGCCAATGCCAATGCATCTCGGAGATACCGCGCACCACTGTTAATTGATTTCGCAGTCAAACCCACTTTGCTTAAGCTAGTAGAAAATCACTAGATGCCAATCCTGGTCTCATCTGATTCTGGATTAACTGCCTTGTAATGAAAGCATTTTGAAGCTGGATCCGAAGTCTATTAGGAAATGGGCAAAAGAGCCAGCAGAAGAAAATGGAAAAGATCACTGGAGTAAGGAGGGATTCTAAAAATGATCCATCACCTATGAAGTTTAACCACTCAAAATTGTGCCAATTGACACCTGGGTTACAACTTGTGAGTTATTCAGGGTTCAGCTCTGCTTCTCACATTCATTCTCCTTTTTTTACTAAGCTGCATGCTGCGGGTGGAAAATGGTTAACTTAATTGGGCTAGTTTCTCCCAAGTGACTCTGTGAAACAAGAAGAAAGAAGGAGGGTCAAAATATAAAAATAAATAAATTCACCTGCCTATAAATTCTTGGCATAGATACGTTCTGATTGAAGTTGTAGCTTCTTCTGCTTGTTCTGAAGTTCCTCTCACAGCAAAACCTGAACTAATTTTTGTCATTATAAAGAAAAGTTTTAAGTAATAGCACAGAGTTTTTTTAAACAAAATCAGTGATACTATCAGCAGCCAGAGCACTGTGAGGAAGAAATCAAAGTCATTTCTTAATCATCCTGTGCTCTGACTTAAGTTGGACTGAACTGCAAAGGACTTAAGTTTTATGTGACACACAGAAAAGGCCAACTCAACGTCCCTGTGAAATCCTCTCTAGAGTGAAAGTTGCTCTGTATCTTTAATGTAGGGGTGTCTGAGAGGGCAGCTAGCATTTCTGTTTGAAATTTAGAGAGGGAACACTTGCAGGTGAATGCCAAGCTTCAGGAAAATATTGAGATTTTAGTAAAGGCCTCTGGAAGTGCCTATCTTAATACACCAGGCAACTGTCTCGTGCACAACCCTGCCAATTCAACTTCATCCTGACCTGTAGCACCCTCTTCTAATCTGAAATATTTACACAACTGTGTGGAAACACTTTGGAACGTCCTTATCCCACCTGCTGCTGTTCTGCTCTTGGCTTAGTCTCAAAGGTTTGCTGGTGCCATTTGATTCTGGCTTGGTCAGGCTGGCCATGGGCAACTTGTCCAGGTCTGAGAGTACCACTGAGTCTTCTCTTGCAATCTCATGTTGAATCTTCAAATGATCTGCGCATCTTTTTTCCAGTCAGCAAAGACTAGGGCAATGCCCTAACTCACTTCTATTCTCCTGTTTACTTGAAAAAGGAATACTACTACTTTTGTTCTAGAGGCTTGTTTTGGTTTTTTTTTAATTGAAAAAGTGAATTCTGCCTCATGCTTTCATGGAAAGGACCTTTTAAAAGGCTCAGGCTTACTTTTATTTCTGTTATTGGAGAAAACTAAGAATTATTTTAGTGCGTATATTTTAAAAGAAAATAAAACCTTAATGCTTCCATTAAAGGAAGCAGACTTGCATTTTTATCTGCACTAACGATGAGTAGAGGAAGACTAAATCTGCAGTTTCACAAACATACCTATTCCTTCTTCAGCACCTCTGACAGCCATGGTATGCGTGGACACTACTAGAAGGTTAACTAATAACCTAAGCAAGTAATTCTGGGAGTAAAAATGAGAGAAAACCTACAGAAAAAAAAACTTCTCTAAACATGAATTGCTCAATCAGTTCAAAAGCTGCGCAACATCACAGGCTCAGTGCTAGGAACTCTGGCAAATTGTGATGACAAATTGTCAGTTGAAGTGACTTTGATTTAGACATTCCTCTCTGAGGCTACCTTCTTTCGCCCTTGCTCTGCAAACAATTACATCTAGTTGCATCTCCTGGGTACCAAAAGCCCCAGCATCTTTGTCTACCTAATTGGTAGCGAAGAAAAATGAATCAATGGGGCCAATAAAACTTTCTTTTGTATGCCAGCTTTTTTTAATCTGCATCTGGCATAGCGTTTAAGCAGGTTTTGGAAACAGGACAAAACAACAGAAGATAAATGGAGAACGGATGGCTGACTTCCTAGACCAGTTGACTGTTCTAAAGCTATGGAGACAAAGGGAGGACAGTAGCTTTATTTAAGTAACTTTGGAACAAGAAAATGACATAATTCCTCACAGCTTTATCTTAACTTGCCTCTATAATGGCAGCTCACATAAGAATGAGACAGAGTTACCTTCATCATGATTCTGGTGTAATATGACCTCTGGCTGAGCATGGATTGAGTTCCCAGGGTGGAAGAAAGGTGTGAAGAGCATACGAGCTTTCCTTTGCTTCAGGATATGCTGAAGGAGTTCATACAAAACATCACCTGAAAGACAAACAGCAGGAAAAAGGAAATGAAAACCTACATACTGCTGAGAAGACTCATTTAGCCATCTGATGCATGAATTCATGGCTCCTGGATGCTATTTTCAGACCCAAAAATGCTTGCAGTAAAATCCTGCATTTCACTGATTTGCAGGGTTCTTTCCTGAGAGGAAAAAAAATAGAGAAAGTGAAGTTGCACATCATGCCTCTGCGTGTGACTGTGGAAAAATGGGAGAATGACAAGACACAGCTTTTATTACCCCAAAGCAGAGTCTTTTTCAGGCTACATGACTGCCCATCCAAGAGAGCCAAACCTTTATAAGCAGTGGTTAGTTCAGTGTGCCACCTCCTCACAGCCTCAGTTTTTCAGACAGACACCTTAGGACACAGAATTATTAGAGCCCATGATTTATGCAGTGAGCTGCTGGGAGCAAAGATGGTCCTTTTAGTTAATTACTGAACAATTTACACTTACGGGGAGAGGACACAGAAGGCGCTGTAAAGCCTCAAGGCCAGAGGCAGTGTGCTACGAAGATATTCCATTCTAGGAAATCCACAGGAAGAAGCACTCTCACTTGGAGAAGTTACTTTGGGATGGACTCAGACTTAAAAGAATTGTGAGATTTACCTATCCTGACCACCTCTGCTGGGGTGACAACTCCTGGAGATACCTGAGTGCCACAGCCGCCTCAGGAACTTCTCTATGTCACTCCTGATGTCACGATTTGGACTTCTGAAAAGCCCAGATGATCCCAAAGGTAGTTAATTCTAGCTTCTAGAACCTGTATGGAGCTCACTTCAAGAGGCACTATCAGACCAGGGACATAAGGCAGACTAAGGAATAAAACACAGCAGACTTGCTGCTTTGCATGGGTGAATACAGTCTGTGAGTTGCTACTGCATCACTCTTCCATGGAAATGCCTGCAGTGAATTGCACTGCACCTTGTGTGAATTGATCCAGACGCTGTTTCTGGGCTGCAGGCAAGGCTACTGCTTGTTTCTCCCTTACTCCCCCATTCCTTGGCACCAGAGTTGTTATATCTTTCCTCAGTGGAATGTATCACCACGACATCTAGGAGACCAATGGATGAACTGCTCATTTTCCATCATCTTATGTATTACATCTTGTACTGACGTCCTCCTTCCAACATCATCTACATAACACCCTAGGTACTTCCACGCTTTGTCTGATGCAACCAGTTGCACATTTCAAAGTGAAAATGTGCAACAAAGGGCTAGAAGTCTCTCAACTTTAAATTCTGCTTGCTCTCTTCTGTTTGTCACCGCTCACATTACACAGGAACAGGCTATAGCAGTAGCATATAACTTGAAAAAGAGCTTTGTGAAGTTTCACTTAGGAAACCTCGGATTCTCTGGGAGGGTTTTCTCAAGCGTAGGGCTCTTTTTTAGTAGCTGTTTCTGTGAAATTGTAAGCTGTGTGCCATTCGCCCCTTGTCTCTATGAACTCCAAGTGCTCTATTTGTGGGAAAGTTCAGTGAACAGTATTAAACAGTTAAAGCCATCCTGCTCTCCATGATTCAGCTTCCTTTATTTTTAGCATCTTGGCTGCTTTTACTGTCTCAGCAGTGACTTTAGGGCATTTCTAAAAGGTGATTGCAATACCTGAAAATCTACTTAGAAACAAAGCCTCAAGAACCCAGTTACCTTCTCCATGCTCAGTACATGAAAGGCTAGAAAGTGATTTTACCACATAATTTGCATCCTTGAATGCAACAATGGCATAGAATCATAACTAGTGCTGTAACACTCCAAAGCAATAAGGCAGCAAATTTGTACCTCTTTTGATTTGGCCTGACAGACTTGTGAAAACATCCATGAACCTGGCCATCTCTATATTTTTTACCTAACAGAACAGTTAAGTTTCTGCACCAGCCAGATGCAGTAATGCTAGTTAAGAAGGTGAAAAGCATTTCTCACTCTCCTTCCTCTGCTGCCTCCTTTCCCTGTCCAGCCCTAAACAGGAGAATAGCTGGGGGGCTGTGAGCCCACTTCATTGCTAGGATGGCTCTGGGGAGCGGATGCGGCTCTCCTGGTTTAGCCGTGAGGGACGAGGGTGCAGCTTTTTTATGCAGCCACAGTCTTGAAAAACTTAACGCCTCTATGGCGAACATTATTTCATAGTTCTTAAATTTCACATACGGTTAATAATCTGGGAAATGCTGAGGTAACGTCCCTTTACCTACAGTCATCTAGATTTTTATAGATTGACTCAGATGTCCTCTAAAAGGTTTACTATCGGTGAGGAATACCTGGAGAGAAGAAGGAGAGAAAATGCAAAAGAGGAAGTCTTCAGTTTGGTTATTTCATTCCAAATGTAGATAAATAAGAGCTTAAACTTCTGCATAAATGGAGGCTTTGCAAGCCAAAGGCTCTTCTCCGGGAACACTCTATTTCCAGCCTACAAACGTTTTAATGCTACTAATTTCAAGTGCCCTCACAGCACATAAGGGGAAGAGCAGGGGCATAACTTGCAGGCAGGAAGGTACTGGGATGATAAGGGGAGTTGCAGACAAGATACATAAAAGTGTCCCTTACAATCCTTGTCCGCATCCCTACTTTCAATACTCCTTTTGCCTTAAGCAGGGCCAATTTCCTAATGAAACAATTCAAAGTTTCTAGGCATCAGTTTTCACTACTGCATGACACTGTCAATAAACATTAATGTTTGGCATTTTCTTCCATACAAAATCAGTCCTGGATTCGAAGTACACACTTACAAAACTTTGTATACACTACACATAAGCCACAGTTTGTGAGGCAGATTCTGCAGGAGGATGGTTGGGGGGATGCATTCGAGGGAGTTGCCAAGCAGCTTGGTGCAGAATTAGTGCCATGGCCTGTTTATCAGCTGGATCCGAGCAGCACCAGCTGTACTTCTGCACCTAGTGAGCCTCCTCACAGCAATTCTGTCACTGCTTGGTCCAAACTCTTTGATCACTTATGGCGACAGAATTATGAGCCTTTATGTTTAACAGGAGTACCCTGTATGGTCACAAAAGAAAAGCTCACAAATCACATTTAGTTAAACATCCCTGACAAAGGAAGGCAGAAGCTTACTCTGCCTGTGAAACTGGAGCAGACAGAACCCAAGGGATATAAATACAGGCAGGCAAAATACACATTTCTACATCTTCTTTGTGAATAAATGAAGACATAATTTGAGCAATAAGCAGACTGATTCACACACCTGTTTGTGCTGTGCCTTGGGCTGGACTCCAGCACAAGATGAGAGAATAAGGTAAAGTATAGCCCACAGGGGCTGTGGAAACAGAGGAAAGGTTCCCCAGGGAGGAGTTTTGCAGTCACTTTTAGCAGCATATCAGCCAAGCCAACTGTGAGGCAAAATGCTAATACGGGCTTCCTAAAGAGGCTGGAGCATTTGGTTAACTTTCTGCTGTAGTCGGGTCTGTGAAAAGATAAGCCTTTACAGGGAGAAGCTACACATCACAAAGCGCTGCCAGAGAAGGCTGCTTTCTGGGACTTTTACAGGGAGGTTTAACTAGAACCGGGTTTGATGTTTAGGTTTGAATTTGCATTCAAATTTGCTTACAACTCAGGTGTATCAGGGTTTCATTCCCTCCTTGCCCTTTCTGTCCTTGCCCCAGACATTGCGTTTGTGTCTTCCCTCCCCTCGCCCAGTCCACATCAACAAATGCGACCGTTTCCTGCTCTGATCCTCTCCAGATTCCGTTGCAGCTTCCTCCCTCTTTTCAATCACAGCTTCTGTAAATGATCCTTACCTGAATGAGGAGACCGGTATCGAAAGTCCTCTTTGGTCAGAAGCAGCAGAGCCTTGCCGTTCATCTCAAAAGTGCTGCTCTCAATCGGCCTCAAGGAAAACTCCTTCTCTGCCCACCTGAGCCACTGTGCCACATCATCCCTGCTCCAGTAAACGGGCTGCAAACCTACAGCAGGAAGAGACCACAGTTTTGTTACCAAATTGAGACAAGGCATGGGAATACAGACAAACATCAGTGAATCCTCCTTTCTCCCCACACCCTGATATGCAAAGTCTCAGGGGAAGGTATAGGAGAGGGATGTCATGTTGACGCAGAAATACTCTAAGCACTGGACTAGGAAATACTTAATTAGTTTAGGCACCTTGGTTTATCTGTGACATACTGAGAAACAAGAATTACCTCAGCATCCTGAAAAAGGCTTCTAGGACATTATTCCATTCCAGGTTTCCACTGTGAAATGGAACTTTCTTCCCACTGCTCCTTCTGAGGTGCAGAGCAGTCAGGAGGCAAAGTGCTTTACCCCATCCATCCTCAGTGTGCATCCTTTCCTAGAACAGAGGTATGCTCTCTCCTCATGCCCCTTGTAAAGTCATCGATGAAGAAGAATAGCTCACCTGGCAGATGCCAGAGAGCTATGGCTTTACTTCCTTCTAGGTGGCTGGGGTCTGTAAAGAAGGGCTGCTTATGCAAGTGGTTATCAGTATGGGTATGGTTGAGAAAGGTGTATTCAGACTGGCTGACCACTCCTGCAGATGCTATTGTGCTAGCAGATGTTACTCCCACACTGGAGAGGAGCAGAAGTGCTGAGGCTGTGGCATCTTTAGCACTGCTTCAGCCTGTGTCTCGTGTATAGCTATAAAATATTACCAATGTAACTCTGTCCACAGAAGGGTGGTGCGCCATTTTATAGTAAAATAGCAGGTATGTTCAGTTTGGGCACAGAGTGAAGAAAGAAAATCTGGCACTCCCTTTCTCCCAGCCAGCTCTTACAGCATATACAGTCTAGACTACTGTGTTTACTCCCAGGGGCCCAACCAAGGTACCATGAAAGTCAAACAGCTTTTGCCTGCTACCTTTAGTAGGCCCAGGCAGATCGGCCTGTGAGGTGTGACGATTCAATACCTGGTTTACAGACTAAAACAGCTTCCTTCCTGGGGAGAGAAGGCAGCAGGGAGAAGAGCTGTTTATACCCAGGTAGAGAGATTATCTCCAATCCATAGGGAGATAAAAGCTTTCTTTTCCTTTCCCCCTCATGAGATGACTCATTGTTTGACTTACTACAGAGCTTCACACTGTGCATAGGAACACAAAATTCGCCGTATCTGATCAGATCTCTGGTACACCGCCTCTGGCAGGGGCTAATTCCTTATGCTTCAGAGGAAGAGGAACCTTCCTTCCTCGTATTGCACCTGGCTGATTGTATGCTGCACACGGGAACAGATTTCCTTCCTGGCACACCGTTCTCTGACATCTGACTACCCTCCTCCTACCAAGAACTGAAAGAAACCTGGGAAAGTTGTACCACTGTTTTGTTTTGGTTTTTACTTCTTTAATAGACAGGCAACCCCATTTTCTGTTTTAGCAAGAGGTCACATGCAGTGAATTGCATTCTGCTGCTATGCCACATTCCCAGACAGCAGCTTTGGAAAGTCCCAGAGCCACGGCTGCACACAGAACTGAATCTCGGTCAGAAAAGGAATTGAGATCAAGCCTGAGAAAGGGTCAAAGCTGACCCAAGGAAGGGACGTCTGCATGGCAGCAGCAAGAATTTCCATTGGCTTTCGACTGCCCCTTAAGCACTGTATTATGTGCCACACAGGAACGAGAAGTAGCATTTATTTATTTACGAAGGACTTAAATTTTCCCTCCCACCCCCCAGTGAATTAGGGTCTGATTATTGGAGTCAGAGCTTTCTGCAGGACCTTTCTTTTTAAAGGGAGCGGGGTGAGGTGTAGATCTGCTCGGAGACATGGAAACCACCATCTAAAATGCAAGAACGAGGTCCATCTTTCACCGACTACAGGGTTATTCCCGCAGAAAACACACTCCAGAC
Organism: Brotogeris chrysoptera; assembly: GCA_030323915.1. NCBI lineage: Eukaryota > Metazoa > Chordata > Aves > Psittaciformes > Psittacidae > Brotogeris > Brotogeris chrysoptera. The sequence goes on from JARCZZ010030610.1 coordinate 56,306, forward strand.
CCCATGCCACTGCTGGGCAGTGTGTATACTGACTGCAGACAAAAGAGAAAGAAGTCAGATGTGATGCAGCCAGACCACAATACATGAAAGGTTTTACAAGACCATCTGAGGAGTGCTTGAAATGCTCATGCACGGTTTCCTTCGTCTCCCACCTTGCCGTGCCATGCAAGTGACAAACTGCCTAAAACTAACACGTGGAAATCCAACTCGACTTCTGACATGTACTTCACAAGACGAGGAACAAAACAAAACATTACTGGGAAAATCAGGCCAACATGGACGGAGCTGTCTGATAACTTCACGTGAGGTGCACGCTCCCTTGGAGATAACAACGTAATAAATAAACCACTCTCTGTACAAACACAGATCAATGCTTCCCATGTGCTGGTGACAGCGTATTTTCCCCTTCCGTTCAACTAATACAAAAATACCACGTCTAAAGAGAGGCTTGGATTGATCATTGCTAGACCCATACCAGCCAAATAAGCTCTAGTGACCGGGACAAGCACAAGACAACTCTGGAACAAACCCAACAGTTCACACTGCAAATCAGGTCGCTGCTGGGTTTCAGCAGCATCTCCGAAGCTCATGAGAAAAGCCCCAGTGTAGTATGACCTAGAACCACTTGGCTTCTATTACTGGGGACCAGCAAGCAGGCTGCCTAGTTCAGCTTGGCTACCGCTAACAAGAGCGGGCGCTACTTGCAAACACTTACATTGTGTTTAGGAGACGCAAAGTGTCATAAAGTAAGTTCACAGCTTTCCCCAGATGGATCGCCTCTTCTCTCGTTTCCCCCTCTCCCGGCTCTGAGGTTTTCCCAGGAAGTTAAGCTTTTTCCAAAGCCCCTCTTTAGCCGCCTGCCTGCACTCCATGCCCGCTTGCTTTGTGAGGCTTAACCAGTTTGGTCATTGGAGGAGGCTCGTCGGGCGCTGCAGGACAGTGTTGTTGAAAGCGCTTCAGAAACTGCCATTCAAAAAGTAATTCTTTCGTGCGCGGTACAGCATTCACTAAGCTGATATTCCACCTCCTTTGCCCCTTCTTAGAAAGAAGCGGTTGGGTTTGTGAAAACAAGGGCAGGAGAGGGGTTGGCTTTGCAGCTGAGGGGATTTTATAGCACAGCACACAGAGCTATCAGTAGGTCCTGAAAATGTTTTCCTGTACTCTCCGTGAAAGAAAAACAAATCCCACTTACAACATTTTTCTTCTTTAGATGCTGTTTCTTATTTTCCCCTCTCCATCTTCTCTTTTATTGACATGCCCATAGTGAAAGAAAATAGGTTCTTTTTATCTCTCCAGTTTTATTCTCTGTGAAAGCTAACGGCATTGTCTTCAAAGATATTTACCAAGCAGAAAAAAGTGAGGAAAATGAGGGCTGTGCTACAAAATGAGGACAGAGTTTTGCCTGCTGAACTGACTGCTGGAATCAGTGTGAAGGCTTTGCTGCCTTCAGTAGGTGTGGATCACACACAGGGGATGCTGCCTTTCTCCCAGTCTGCCCTCTTGGCGGCCAGCATCGCCAGACTTCAGAGGGTGAATTGCGACCTGGGACTCAGACCTGGCTCTGCTCCCATCTCTGCCGTTGCTCTGCTGGCTGAAATCTGGCAAGCATTCCCAACCTTGGTCTCCCTACCTGTCCAGCCAAAAATAACCAGCAAAAACCTCTTGAACTTAACAGCTGAAAGCGGGTTAGCCAAAGCCATGCAAACCATCGATATCTGTCTCTGAGAGGTCCGTTCTGCAGTCTGTCTTCTGTCAACTTCCAAGCACCACCTCCAGCAGAGGAAAATACAAGGATTTATTGGCATGTTTATAATCTGACAGCTTCATGTACATTAAACAGAGGGCAAAATTAGTGGTCACCTTTCTAATGCCACAGGCTGGTGCACAAGTATCTAAGAGATTATCTGCTGCTTTCTCCTCACTGAAGTCCTGTTTCTAACACCTCTTGAGCTATCTACCTTGTAAATGGTGAGAGCTATCAATTCTCATGCTGCAGGATACAAGCTGATAACCATCTGTATTGCAGAAGCAATCCACTCTGCTCCTTCCTATTTTCATCCAGCAAAAAGAAGTATAATGAAGAGGGGCTGACAGGGTAATTTACACCTTGAAGTAGCCAGTCAACTTGTTTAGGTTTGTTCAAGCACTTACACACAGTAGACATGCCCACATGCATGCAGTATAATGTACTGTTCTGTTGAAGAGGTGATAAGCTGATGGTCTCTAGAGAGTTCGCTCTTTTTGACAGTGAACCCCTCAGGAAACTTGAGGTTGGAAATACTGAGTGCTCTGCTCACCTCGTATAACCTTCTGCACGTAAAACTACACAGCCAGTGGTATTTGCATCTGACCACAAACTTACGGTGGGGTTACAACTTTGATTTTTGAAGAGATGTAGCCAACCTTGAATCTTGCCAAGCACTCATATTCAGCATCGCTGCCTTGGAAGACAGAATACGTGTTTTACAGTATGAGTTGCTACGTACAGTGTATGTGAGAGACGCATCGAAAACTTGGAGTATAACGTACCGTAGGCTGTTTTCACCTTGACTCATTTAGGAACAATCTGAAGACACAAATCCAATGCTAAATGTACAGTACCCACTGAGAGCTGCTGTTCCGTTTCAGTTTCAGTATGAGGACTCAACCACAGGACAGCATGCATGATGGAAACAGCATTCGCAGTAAGTTTCGTCTAACTTTTCTTTCCACTTTGGCCAGGCACTCCATGCTTACCCCTGGCTGCCTGGCAGGCAGGATGATGAGGCGAGAAGGGGGTACAAACAGACTTCTCATTTATCCCTGCTTTCTGCAGGGCAGACAGAACTGTTCTCATTCCCACGCCAAAAACTACTTACCGCAGTTGGGCAAACAGCAAAGGGGCCAGCACATGCAAACCAGCAGCTGGTTCCCAACACCCAGGGACAGATGCATCACCACTGGCAGCATCAGGCAGGCTGGCTGACTACAGGACAGTACTTAAGCCTTTAGTGGGAAAATGATGCTGCAGAAGTTCAGAAGAATGTCTGCTACCAACCAACTCTTTAGCAACTGAAGCTCTCTTTGCTGTTATGAAGAAACTTCTTCCATGCTACCCATAAAGCCCAATAGGTGGTTCTGCAAAACATGGTGAACGTCAAGCAGGACAGGGCCATGAGGTTCTGGTTTTCTCTTCGGATCTGTATAAAGGCAACATGGTCTGGAGGAAAAAGTGGATTAGATTCAGATCCGTCTCCCAAGCTCTGCCAGGGCGACTTCTAAGAGTCCCCTCCTTCTGTCTCACTTCTTTGTTTGGAAAGCTAGGCTGCCCAAATGCAAAGAGGTGTTACGGGGCTTGGCCACTTAACAACTGTAATGCTTCAAAAGTGCAAGAACGCTGCACAGCTTCTTCAAATGACTGCAGTTCAATACGCCCACGGTGCCATCTCTGCTGCTCTCTGGTTCCCTGTTCAGAGGTATTGATGGCTGCTGCCGACCAAGGGCCCTGTTCTGATACCACGATCAAACCTGACAAAACAAACCAGGATGCGCTGCTCGCTGAGAAGGGCTGTGCGGAGCTCAACAGCAGCGTGCCAATCACACTGAAGGGGGTTCAAATTAAAGCCTAAGATGGGTTCTTAGGTCCTCCTGAGGCAGGAATTCTACTCTGTCTCTGCTGGAGTTGCTGCAGCAATCTCTTTCCGCAAGTGCATTCCCCATAGCTACCGGCACTGGCAGGCTCCCACCCAGCAGCTCCTCAAGACTACCTCTGCTAATGGAAGGTAAAGACAAGCAGATTTAAGGAGCTTACTTTCTCAGGAGGCCCTTCTAATTCCTCAGAGGAGGGGAACGCGTGACAGAGAGCTGTGGTGTCTTTAGCTATCCCCATGCAGATGGACAGCCTAAATAACTAACTTCAGGGATACTTCTTGGGTTAGCACACATGTGGAAGATACAGCCCTTCCACAGGATAAACTCTCTATTGCTTGTGGCCCATGCACTTGCTGCTACGAGTAGGGGACAGAAGTCTGGTGAGCAGTGATGCTCCTGACCACTTGCTCTTTCCAGTGGATGCCACTTGACCCGAGTAGTGAAGCAGTGGCCATTCCCTGCTGCTGGGCTGCAGGAATTGCCTCAGCCCACGGTACAGACCTCGCTCTGCAGTTTCGAGGCTCAGAGATATGCAAAGGTAGAAAAGATGGAAAAGGTTAATCCTGGCTAATCCTCAGAGCGAATTATTTGGGAAGTGAGTACAAACTAGTACAAGGGAAATGGATGGCAGCAGATGAAAACGCACCTTTACAGGTCTTGTTAAGGAAAAAAATGAGTGGATAGGGAACGGAGGAGTCGTGATAGGCAGGAAGAGAGATGCCACTGAGACTTGCGTATTCTTTAAAAAGGTCTGAAACTGCCTGTAATCAGAATGACAAGGCCTTGGGAAGCTTCCTACACTGCTGGGAACAGAGGGTGAACCAGCCTTTTCAGTAGCATCTGAAATAAAAGCACAGGCTCATGTCTCCTGCTGCCCTGTTGAGCAGGGTATTGGAGGTACAGCACAAGGGCTGGTAATGCTCCCTGCACTGAGTTGGCCCTGGGGCCTCTGCATATGTAGATGCCTACAGAGACAAACCTAGCGGAGCACTGGGCTGGGTTTCATGCTGACTTTGCTAGCACAGCGTCCTGTGACCCAGCCCTTCTCACTTGTCTGTACAGAGATCATGGAAAATTGACACACCCGAATCCCTCAGGGGCTCAGGGCCATAAAATAAATAAAATTGCTTTTCTAATGCAGCCTTTGGAAAGCCCATAAGAAACATATTGATTGGAAAATGCTCGATTAGAATGATCAAGCTCTGTGCTCTCATACAGGGAAATAAATCTACAGGGAAATAAATCTGTTTGATTTCCCACACCCAGTGCCAAGCTCTGCTTCCTGGAAGCAACGATGGCCCTTTCTGGAACTGAGGTGAAAATCCCATGTTCCATCACCTCCCCTGACCTGCTGACGTTACGCACGGTTTGCATTTGCTGATCAAATGCACAAGCAAGACTCTAAATTAGCTCTCTGGGCCGAGACAGCTTGCTGATAAATGACGGCAGATGAAGTCACCGCTACAAAACCCCCACAAAATGTGAAGATGGTGTAAGCATGAAGGAGGGAGGAAAGGCCACACTACACAATTCAACATGAAGAATATATTCTTTCTCACTCCATAGCCGAACCCTTTTCTTTGCAGATACAGGTTAGTAAATGAAGTAACTCTCTCACGCAAAATTACTCAGCTGTGTCTAAGACCCCAATCCCAGAAACAGTCAGAAAAGTCCCTTAACACTGCAGACCAATTCATGAAGTCCTCAGAGTTTGTATTCTGACTTGATGTCAGAATAAAAACTCAGGCAACCCAGTCACTTAACGTGGCCAGTTTGTGCTCCATTTCTCACCCAAATCAGTATTTGACCCATAGCAATTGCCTCTGTGTTTCGCCCTGCATCCTCTGGAGCTAGCTTACAGAAAAAGTGGACCTTAGGATGTAGCCCTGTGACCTGACCCATTTTGGGATCGGTCACAGAAAACATTATAATGCTGGAGCAGTCTACCTGCTGCTGACAGGTAGTTGGAGGCCTGAAAAGAGAATTCACCCAGAACGAGGCAAACCAGTCTACATAAATGGGGTTAGTATGCATGCTGAAGTGGCTAGGCTCTGAAGCTCTGGAAGGGAAAAGCTACCAGCTAAACAAGTGAGCAACTGCAGAGGTGATGAAAAGACCAGCCTGTTTTCTAGGCACTCATTCCATAAGCCATGTCCAAGAGCTTTCAAGAACTGCACAGAACGGCTCCAGCTTCCTTTCATGTTGTCTGCAAAACCTTCCTAGAAGCCTGACAAGAGCTCCGTTTCCAGGGCAGGGAGAAGGCTGGGTTTTTGCATCTGGGCACCGCATTCAGAGAAGACCAGAACGTAACCGTGAGTCAGTGAGCTGTGGACAGCACAGTGCTGCTGTAGAGCTCACTGCAAGCATCAGCCACTACCGCGGTTGCTGCACTCAGGGAAGAGCTTGCTTGGATCCCAGACCCCTCTATTTGCTCATGTTGTGCCCGCAGGCAGAGAGGGCAGGTGACCACAGGATTCCGACCAGAGGCCTGTGCAAAACAAGCAGCTGGCAGGGGGATGGGGAATGGGGAAATGTTGGTTTGGATCTGCTCCCAGTTATAGTCTTAATCCACTCCTGACTCCTTCTCCACCAATTTTTGGCTGTTTTCCATGGAGCAGACATTGCTTTCCTACTGCTCCTTTCCAAAAGGAGCTGAAAGAAATGTCTTCTGTTGCTTTTTCCCTTGTATGTGCAAAAAACTGTATCCTGTACAAAAGCCAGCTGAACCCCGATAGTGGCATGGGTTTGTTAGCTCAGAAGACAATGCTGCCAGAAGCAAGCAGTTTTGCAAGCAGAAGTCAAGGGGATTATAAGAACTTTCATTTTCTTCTCAGCAACTCTTCATTGTTTGTACCCAATTTATCTTAATCCAGGTCAAAGTTCAGGTCTAACAAACATTCTTTTCAGTCCTCCTTAACTGGATACAGCCACTGCTGATATTACCATTAGTGATACTCACTCATTTACACCATACAGTGCCTTTCAACTGCGGGGAGATTAGACTGTTATATCTGTTTAACAGATGTGAGGCACAGAGTCATTGAACATCTGCCCACACATATATATATATATATAATCTGTTATGGGAGGGATCAAATCCAGGAACTACACTCTGCTCCTCTTTACAACTGGACAAATGCAGAGCATTTTTACATCCTTAACACCTACTTTTCTATCTGCTTTTTGTGCTACTTACTTGGGGCATCTTGGCAACAGTAATTTTAAAGTAAAACCCCCAAACCCGTATTAGAATGAACTGTCAATACACGCTGTTTCTTTCTTTTGACACAAAATAGCCCCGATCTCTGGCTGGGGCACTGAAAATTTGTGAGCAATTAGAAATAAATGGATCTTGGTAGCCTTGACCTACATATGTTTTTACTTAAGTCTCTTGCCTGCTGCCTAATTGCTGTACAGTGGAGACGGGCGCTTGGATTATTATCACGCTTACAGTATGTGGCAGTAATGCTGGTTACGGAACTCAAAGCCGCGGTTTTAGGTGCCTAACCAACACTCCATGTGAAACCCCCCAAAACCAGTTGCTGGCAGCAATGAATACAGCTGTTGAAAAAATCAAATGGTTCCTTTCAGCAGCTCATTAGTGTAACCTGTCACCAGCTAGGTCATCTCCATCTTACAGGGGCTGCAAACTTCCAGGTGATTCTACCATTCTGGAAAAGAGAGGTTAGGAAGTCCCTTTTTGAACAGCTGAAACAAGTGGAAAGTTTTGAAATCTCAATTTCACATGCCAACAAAGCACCGCCACCACCAAAACAAGACACTGTAATCCTCCTGTATTAAGAAGCTGTTTTCTTCTCACAAGGAGAGTTTGTTCTCAGAGGCTCACATCCTGAAGAAGTTGGGTCCTTTTCCCTTGAGGAATTTTGGCTGGGACTTTGTTTCCTAACTCAACCGTGATTGTGAGAGCTGGGGAGGGGAGAGCGTGTACACAAACAGCATGTTTTCCAGGCTGTTTCCAGGGAACGTGAGGCCAGCTTCACTACAGAATGGCCTATGCTGTGACAGCAAGATGTCATCTGTTGGCTTCCTCTGCGCTGGGCTTCCAAGCCTTGCGCGCTGCAGCTGCACTTGTGCTGCTACTGTAAAAGCAGCAGATTTTGGCAGCACAGCCAGAGCCATGGCTTACTTTGCCTGTAACCATGAAGTAAATCAGTGTAGTGAAAATTTTACCACCAGCATGTGGTAAAAGCATGTCATACATCCACTGTAACTGATTTCACTTTTGGACCTCTGACTCTTGCTTATGCAGGCATTCTCCTTCAGATTCCATCCAGGAGGGCTATAAAAGCCTGTTTCAATCCACCAGTATATGAGTTCTACACTTTATGTGAAGACCTGCCTTCAGGTGACATTAAATATTAAATAACTGGGGGAAGTGGTGCAAATTACGGCTCTGGAGACTGCACACCGTACTCAGTTCCAAAACACATCTTGGGCTTCAGAAGAGGATGTAAAAGCCTGCTCTTAGCATGCTGCAGACATTTCCCACTCCCAAGATGCTGCAAACCAGAGTTCTGACATGATTAAAAACTCCTGATTTAGCTTCATTTCTTGATGGTTCCTTAATGAACCAAATCCCTGAAGCTCTTACAAACTGTCAGTCATTTTTCCAAGAAGACGCTGATGTCCTAGAGAAAGGTCAAGTGTTTACAGGAATTTGATGCTGGGGGTCCTTTTCCACACCCAGGGGGACAAGGAGGCCACTGAGGTGGACTCCAAACTCTGCAACAACACATTACCCATTAAGGAGAAGTACAACTGCACTGCATTTGCTCGGGCCCCTTTATCTCTACACTTCCAGTGCAACTTGTGCACAGAAAGGCTTCTTGTACTTAAGTACTTGTGCTTGAAATACATTGATAATGAGAACAAATTAAGTGTGTGCTCTTTGATTATCAGATGATAAATTACCATGATTATCCTTGCTGCAGCTTGAGAATTGCTTCCTCTCCAGGGTTTAACTCCTGCTTGCTCAGAAGCTAGTCAGCACACCCACTAACTTCTCACATTAGGCCCCCAAACCCGGCTGGCTTCCACTTATTATTTCTGTGCAATAATAAGCCTTATGAAGTTGAAGCATTACTTCTGTTTGGAGCCATATGAAAACATATCCCAAAGAATCAGAAATCAACCTTATTAATTGGGACAACAGGCAAGATCCAGGGGAGATAGAACACTGTGTGCCTCAAAGCCACGTGCATCCTGCAGTCACAGGCATGGCTGCAGCATTTGCAGGCATCCCTGGGGTGCTCTCTGAACTAGCGCCCTGAGGCACCAACCACAACAAGGACAAAGAACATACGCTGTGTGTTCAGCACAGCCTGCCTTACACCGTGGTGACTAATTCATGCTGAAGACTGGGGTACTATGGCTTCAGCAAGTTCTGGGCAGCTGTGACACCGACTCACCTCCGACTGCAGGGCAGATACACGCTTGTGGGAGCTATGGCTACCTCTCTGTGACAGCCTTGGATCTCAGAAATACACACATTTAGTTTCTCTTCTCCAGCTTCACGAGTGCCTTCCTGGAGTCCTGAGCTTAAGGGAAATATGCCCCCTCCTGAACTGGCTATATTAGAATAAAAGGGATAATGATTTCTATCTCAGTGCTGGCATGTCTGCAATCACTACACTGTCCTTCAAACCAGCTCTTTTCAGTCCACAGCTCGGACAGTGTGTTTTTCAGTGGCAATGCTGACTTTCTATTGTTTTCTGCCCACCCCTTCAGTGTGTCGCTGCAACTGACAGAGGAGCTATTCTGCGACCTTGATGAGAGAGAGAATCTGTACTTACATATATACGCGCATAGGTTTCTGCCAGATCTTTATGAGCTTATTAGGAGCACAACTGCACTGACAGGCCAGCACAATTGGCAGAGAGGCAGCAATAACAGCTGGATGTGGTGACAAGAGAGGGGAGGAAATGCTTCAGCTAGTATTGTTACAGAACATCTAATGTCACTGAAAAACGCATGGGCTTGCTGTATTACCTAAGTTTACTCCTGATGATGTCACTGAGAAAGGCTTGCTTCCAGGGCTGGAAAAATTATTGCAATGTCAATACAGGCAAATAATTTACCTACGCATTTCCAGTAGAGGATCAAGCTCCATGAAAACAAATGGATGAGATAATTCACAAGGAGGATGTGTCTCACTCTGCTTTACAGGTTTCTTGCAAAGCTAAAGATGCTGTGAGAGAGACTGCATACTAGTATCAATGGGTAACTGATACCATCACAGATTAACAACTCTTAATATCCTCTAAACCTATTGTGCTAGTATAGACACCTACTAACCTCAATGTCAGCGAAGCTATCTTGTGCTGTCCTTCTTTCCACCCTTCCTTTCCTACAGGAAAGACAGCCATCCTGGTGCTTGCTATCACCAATAAACTACTGCAGATGGACTGATGGAAAGGGAATTTCTGCCTCTTGAGAGGGGCATTGTATGCTGCAGCTGGGAGCTGTGGAGCTGTGAGAGCAGGAAAGGGTGAGAAAGTTACCCCTCTCAGTCCCACTAACAGTGCCCCCTCCTTTGAAGGGGTGAGGGGTAGCAACCTTATTTTTTCTTATTTTAAGTGTTGTGAAAGAGAATCAAATGATATCCTCTGTCAGAAATATTTAGTAACATCTAATGGCTTCTGGGCACGGCTGGCAGTTGTGCCAGGTAGTATAAAACACTGAATAAGGAGGAGTCCCTGCCTGGAGGACATGGCAATATAAACAGACAGGAGAAGGAAGGAATTGAATGTATAAGCAAAGGGAACAGGATGATGGTGTGCATACAACGCTGGTCTCCCAAGGAACCAACTGAAACTACTGGAATCCCCGTATACTTTTTACTAAGTGGATATTGTAAAAATGTAGTTGGAACACTTTTTCATCAACTTGTCTGATCAAAATTCCCCATATTTTGGAAAACTTCAAACAGCTCTGTGAAGGACGCTTGTCAAATTACGTATCCGTTGCAGAAACACAGATTTATAGGTGTATCTGTTCGCACACCCCTTCTAGTCATAAAATCTCACACAATCACGTTGAAGTCAGGAAAGCAACAGAGGTGTCTCGATAAAGCAGCAATTTCTCTTCTGTCCTTCCAGTGCTTCGAGACTTGCTGGGTTTACAATGTCCAAACCAGTTTAGCTTCATTCTTTTGTATCATAACCTCCAAGTCATCTCAAGTTTCTGCTCTCCTGGGAAGACTGATTCACAACCAACTTGCACAAGATGGAACACCTTTCTAAAAATCCACAATATGGACCTACCAGTCATGCGCCTGGACTTGGTTCAACTTAGCTACCTGCTGTGGTATATCCACTGTCCTACTTGCCTGGTTATCCTCTCTTTGGTTAAGCCAACCATGTCACAAATTAAGCCCGCAGGAAAGCTGTTTTTAACAATCGTGCCACCAATAGCAGATTTTGGAAATTCTGTTTGATATTAGGTTAGAGGAAGGGAAACTTCTCGGTAACTAGAGCACACAAGTCAAATCCAGATTGCAACAGGAAGGCACAGATTATGAGCCTTTCAGACTGTGGGTCAAAGTGTGCACGTGTACGAGTGGGGCAAGTAGAAAGACAAACTTGAGAAGTAAGAAGGTAGGAAGCAGACATGACTATACGGACAGGACAGTGAACTATGTTTTGAAGAAAGGACCTCCTCTAACCTAATTTTCCAAGTTGCTGTAACTTCTCACTTCATGCCTGGTTTTCTAATCCTTACACTACAGAAATTATTAAGTTAATAGATACACGCTGTCAGTGCAAAGCAAATTGACATTCCAAGCCTTTCCTTTCTTCTTAACAAGCTACTAGTGGAAAACTACTTCTGTAAAATGCTTTGCCTATTAACATGGTTTTGATTTTTTCACATGACTGGGGTCAACTGGCTTAGCACTGACAGCATGGTACAGAAATGCGGAGATGGGCACACTGTCAATTTGAGGGGTGGGGAGAGAAGTCTACTTCAGCAATTTCACACAAAATGACATTAGGGAATGCAAAGTGCCAAAAACTTTCCCGTGAAGCCCTGAAAAAATCTGCAGACTCTATAGATGTCTCACACCACTCTGACAGATAATAAACATAGAGCATATGGACTCAAATACTGCATGTTCATGAAAACAGAGTTTGACACCATGCAGTTTCTGAGGGCATGGATGCCATTTCAGAAAAGATGTACACCTTTGTTATTCAGGTGGCTGGATAAGCAAACAGTGGAAATTCAGGTAAAGGTTTCTTTGTGGGCTGGCTTACTCTTACATAAATTGTCACGTTTCTTTCTTACACCCTCCTCTGAAGCAGCCGGAATGGGCAACTGTTGAGCTGGTCCTGTCCAATACTGTCTCTTCCCCGCTTGGATCAAATTTGTTAATGTAGGTCCTGAAACATTGCTTCGCTTGAAGATTCATTCTCAGAAGAAACCCCCATGATTAATGCTCAACAAGAGGCTTCGCTGATGTCTTCCTTTGAATTTTTTCTAGATGTCCATCTCCCCCAGTACTCGAGGCCTGCACACTTAGTGAGGAGGAGATTTCTTTTGTCTGCCCAACCTCACCCTTATTCATTTAGTGCTGTCACAGTCACGCTTTTGCAACTCTGCTGACGGAATCAGGTAGGAGGAGGGGGCTGATTCGGCAAGAGGAACCTTTTGTTTGCATGTAAATACCTTGGTGTTATCAGAAAGAAAACAAGGAGCGAGCAGCGTGCGTTGAACAAAATCCCATCACAGCACTGTTATTCTGGTCCGTCCCCCCCCCCCCCTCCCCGTCTCTCTCAGAACTACAAGTGAGTCTCTGTGTGTAAGAGAAGGGCTGGCATGCAAAACAAGTGTCGCTTCACTGCCTCCCCTTCCTTGCTAAATGCCATACTTGCAGCAATTATAACAATTGCTAACCTAGAGAAATGATATTGGGAAACAGGTTGTTCTCAGTGAGGGGCATTAAAAGCTCCATATAGGAAGTAGCTTTGAAGAAAAAAGTATTTTGAAAACCTAACAACAAAGAAGGGATCTAGAAGAGCGGACTGAGACATTAGTAAAGCCAAAGAGTCCAAGACAATGCCTACTGAGATCTTTCTGTGTTTCTCAGCCTCTTGCTGCCTCTTCAGTTTTGTGTTCAGAGAAGGGATTTTCATGGCGCAGAATTTAGCCCAAAGCTGCACATGAAGTACCAGCATTTCCTGAGACATAGCTCCTTTTCTCCTGTTTTGGTTTTTGCCAAAGACACACACATGAACTCAGCCCCCCACACTGCATTGTTCATACAGGCAGATGCAGTGCCAACCCTCACTGGGACACAGGAAGCACAGCTCCTCTGCATCAAAATTCCTAGCTCTCTCTAGTTCAGGTCACTGACTGTTTTGAAGGCCTGAGCTGATTTTTTTGCACAGCCTGCATCTCCATACAACAAGGACCTTCGAGGCCAAGGGATTTTGTTGGGTACTGAGGAACGCCTCTATCTGCAGCATCCTGCTGGGTTGGTTGGTCCCACAGTCCTGCACCCTGGAATTTCCAATGCACATATTTCTGCCAACTCTTCTCAGCCTCCACTAAATCCTGTACTTCTACCCAGGATGTTCTCTCTCTCACTATGAGGATAAGGAGAGAAAGACAAATCGTTTGGGTTCTTTTTTTGCATCCTGCTCTGCTTTAACATGCAGAAATATCAAACTGTTTTTTCAGTCTTTGCCCTCTTGCTTAAGTAACGCTACTCACACAGTTATCTTTTAAGCCTGGGAAGCAGCGACTTGAATAAAGCAACATTAACAAACTGGATGCACCCTCAGGGTGCGTATCCAGTCCAGAGTGTAACACTTCAGCTGACCTATTCATCTCACCGTACGCTCCAGCTGCCTCCAGACAATTCAGGCACACTCAAACCCCAGCTATGAAAAATCTTGGGAACATATCATACTGACCATGAACTTACTCCACCAAGGTGAACGTTAAACGAGGGACCAGTCAATGCCTGCTCAAAGTTTGGAAAACAGTGGCTTCCAATCCTGACAAGTATGTCTGCACCTCCTGTGGAAATCAGTGGTGATCTTGACAATTTAGCTGCAGCGCTGAGTAGTACGCAAGGCACCCAAAGGGAGAGAAATGCTTCCCACTATATCAGGTTTGTGTTACTCACTTTGAACATAACGTGTTCCTTTTGCGTTAGTTATCGAAACACTTCATGAATCCTGACACACTTTGGTTTTGAAAAACACTGCATAAGATCAGATGCTGCTTTCTTGTGTTTCCCTTCAGTTTGACCAACTGTGACACTGGATTTAATCACTAGAGGCAAGAGAAAGAGAGAGCAGCACACCTGGACCAGGCAGGCTGAGCTGGGCTGAACTGCAGGAAGTGTTCCTTTTTCCTTTCTCTCCTCAGAATGGGAGTCAGAACGGAGAGACACCAGCGCTCCCAAAGAAATCTGGGAATATCTCTGTACCCCCATCAAAGCGTAGTGGTTTCGTTGCTCTCTTGGTTTGCTAGAAACCATATGAAATTGAAAAAATGGTACTGGGATACCATCAGGGTGCTTGCCCCATCCAGGATTCATACGGCATCTCTGCCAACCCCTTAAAAAAGACATAAAAGAGGAGACAATTTTTAATCTCCCGTCACAGTGTGGTTGCCAACATGACAGGCTAAAGCTGCATCTCCTCAAGAAGAGGGAGTTGAGCATGTCCATAGCTGCTATTTCCTAATTGGCAGACACAATGGAGAAGCCTTTTGCTTGCCCTGATAAGGTCATTTGCATAACTCTACCCAAGTGGCTTTGCATATATTTTTTCTCTTCTTTTCCCTTCTCTCCCCACTTCACCAGTTCTCAGGCATTTCTCCATGTGCCAGAGAAGCCTTTGGAAAACCTTATCTGTAGTTAATCCCAATATTCATTTTATTATACACCTCTCGATTTATTTTTATTTCTTGTAAAGAGCTGCTGTACATTTTGTAAGTGTTCTTATTTGCACAACATTAAATAAAGACGTATTTGCTGTTAGTGCAAAAAGGATCCTGTTTTTTCTGTGTAGGTTTCTTTTCCATTCAGTCAAAATAGCTGTGGATTTTCCTTCTGCTTTGCAATGAAAGCCTCCTAATTATATTTGCTCAGAAGAAAGAATTGAAACTTCTTCAAACTAAAAGCAATTCTGAACAAAAGTATAAGCGATATTCATACTTTTAGTGTCAACATTGAGATAAATTTAAAATTGCAAAGCAACCCTCATAAATAGTGGAAAGGAAGATGAATGCCAAAGTGCATCAATTTAAATAAATATGACAGTGACATAACAAACAAGACACTGAGGGTTGCATTGTTTAACCCATATTCTTGTGAGCGTGTACTTACACAAGCAGTTCCAGTGATTTCAGTAGGATTTCTCACTTGGGTAACTGCCATCCATGGGGAGAAAGGGCTAAAAATCTGTCCTTTTCTTAGTTATTTTAAATACATATTTTTAACTTGGGGGGAGGGGGGTGTCTCTCTAATCCCAAATTTTTTCTTCTGGAAAGGATTATGCTGAGATTTTGACAAATTTTGAAGTTCTCACTAACCATACAAGCCCTTGCCTTGGTTTTTTTTGTCACAGCTTAAAAATATCTAGTATCTATAAACCAGTGGGCCTGATGCCCTGTTTGTACAGAAAGCCAGAACACAGTCACTTCAAAACGACAGCAGCTCGCACAACAAGGCCCTGGTTCACGTGAAGGGCCAGGAGGTGCTGTCCTAATTGAAATCAAATGATCTTCATCATTTAATTCAATAGGCCTGGCATTATTATTCTGCATAATTACAGTGTCTCAGTTGCAATCATAAACCAGGACCCCAGTGTGTTTAGTAATGCACGCAAATAGAAGAGATACGATATTTTTGTCCAGAGAGTTTCCTTAGATTGTAATCTCTATGCAGAGCTATTACAAGCATGTCATTTACTCGTATTTTACCAAATGACCAGCTCATGAAAGCTAAATAAAACAGAAATGGCAGGGTAGCATCGTAACTTTTGCTACAGGAGGCAGCATCTTAGTCTTCACAGGTGGTAAGTTTGGGGAAAGAAAAAGATAGCCATGGCACTCAGGAGGCCGGTGGGTCCTTAACGAAGTTAATTTGACTGTGCAGTGTCAGAACCACTGAAAAAATAAAAAGGGAAAAAAGAGTAATATTTCAAGGTTGACATTAATCTACTGCATTTAAGGTGCAACCACTTTTTGATGCTGTGATTTCACAGTACTTCTTGTAATGTCTACTTTGAGTTTCGGGGTAAGCCAGGTTCTGGGGTAAGCCAAATTTTCCATACCTGTTAGGAGAATCTGTTTGATAACCACTGCTAAAAGCTCTCTTTTTTTTTTTTTTTTCCAATTGAGAATATTTTGGAGTAACAGCACAAAATTTGCAGTGTTGACATCTTCTCAGAAGAATTTGGTTTCAAAGACAGCTGCTTTTACAGTATTAAAAATTAATGCCAAGAAAGCTTACTGACTGATAAGGTCTACTAATGATTTCACTTCTGTACTTCACTATTTATATTTACGAATTAACAGGGCAAATTCTCAGTTTACTAAGTTGCCAGTTGGATCATTCTTTGCAGCCTTGAGCTGTTTGTAACAATATTTAATAGCCAATCTGTAGTATAATAAAATATTTCCCAATACTTTATGTTTACACAATATATTACAGAAGATCTCCTAGTGTATTATTAGAATTATAAATTATTGAAAGCAATTACATTGCTTGAACTATCAAGACCGTGCTTTCTCCTGCGCTTTCAGAAACACACTTAGTTTGTACAAGTACATGGTAAGGTTTATGTATTACCTCCCCAGCATGACAAACACATTACTTACTATGCAGATCTCCAAACCAAACATCTTAGGACCTAGTGGCATCTAACCCAAAGCCTACCACAGTCAGTGGGAGAGCTTATTCTTGATTTGAGTCACTTTAACGGGTCTTCTCATGAGTGTATTTCCAGCTTGATAGCGTGTGTATCTGCTCAGCAACCTTTGAACTGCCTCAGTTCAGCTTACCAATTCTCCAGCTCAAGCCTGCAGAGCACACATCGATGGTCTGCAGAAAGCTGGCTCTCCTCATTTTTTCCATCTGCTAAATTACATCACAGACTGCTAAAAGTATAGTAAGTACTTTCCTACTACCCCATGTAAAAAGCTGAGTTATTTCCACAGGGATACTGAATGTGAATCAAAGCAAAGGTAGGTCTGTGTACTGCTGCAAAAGGAAAAACTTGTAGCAAGGAAGACACTGGTCAAGGGACCAGGAAAACCCAAGTTCAGCCACAGGCCTCCTATGTGATCTAGTACAAACCACTTCTGACCTAGCAAACCCACATGTATAATGGATGTAGCCAGGAAGAAACTCACATGCTTCAAGACAACCATTCCAGCAAAGCTGTCATTACCAAGGCTGACGTGGTTACAGACAACCTGTGAGCTGCAAAAACACCATTCATGCTGAGATACCAGCAAGCAGACCAAGAGTCCCTGCAGACTTAACAGCTTTCTCCGACAATTATCCCCTCTCCTGACTAAGGTTTAGCCCCTTTCCTCTTCATGAGTATTTCCTAAAGTTATTCATGCAGTCCCAGGACTTCCTTATACACTGCACAAGTTGATGCATATGCAAAACTCACGTCACTGAAGGACCAATGTACGCATGGGCAACATTAATTCTGACATTTCCTCACTTTTACAGCCTTAGTAGACGTAAGGCAGAATGTACATATTAAGTGTAATTTTTTCCCTTGTTTTTGAAGCATCAGTAGTGATGAAAAAAACCCTAAGAAATTCCACCATGGCATCATAATGAAACCTGCATGGGTCAGCAGCAGGGCCAGTGCTTTTAGATCCAGCCTACAGACCTTTGCTACTTTTTGCTAAAGGAGCAATGGGGAGCAGCAGGAATATACCGTCGTTTGTTACAGGAACCAACACGGGCAGGAGGACATGAGACACCCTGCCAAAACCCTGACTGATTTTGCCAGCAAGTTGTGCAGCAGATGTATGTGACAGCAGAGGAAGGGCACGATTAAGAAATCCATTCTCCTTGCTCAACTTCATGTCCTTCTCCCTCCACTTCTAATTGTGCCAGTGCACAATGCCGGTCTCCTTGACTAGCCTCCTTGCTACCGGCTCTCCCTCCTGGACCCCAAGTTTGAGCTCTCATTTTTGCTTGTGAACAGGCTGACTCCTCTCCCATCCTCGTGGTTTGGCAGAAGGGTATTGAGAGCACAGGAAAGACAACATCTTTTCCTCAAAGCCTGTTCTGGATCTTAGCGCACTAGACATTTTGAGCTGTCAACACCAACATAATATTCTCTGTCCTGGCAAAGAAGGCATCAGCCACAGAAGTTAAAAAGTACGAGAGTTGCAAAACTATCAGAACCAAGTTCTTATGATGGGAAGTGTCTGGAAACCTGCAAACCAAGTGGTGCAACCACTCACACCACAAAAAGCCCACCACTTTTCATGGATGCCTTCGATCCATGGCAGCTTACACAAGATGGGGCTGGATGGCTACATATAACCCTGAAGATGTTTCTTTGCCCTCCCAGGAGACCAAAGGCAGTGCTTATTCCTGTTCGCTCCATAGCTTAGAAGCAGCACTTGCAATTTGGGGTCCCCTAGTAGCCAAGAAATGACAGCCAGCTGGCCAATCTCACCAACCCAGTCACTGACTGGCTGGGCCAGCTGGCCAGCCTGCATATCTTTACGAGTCAGGTCCATTAATCAAACTGGAACAGTTACGCTGGTTGAATAAAGGTTGTATTGAAATGATGCCATATTGAAAACTAAAAGCTTAAAACATCTGCCTTTCCTAGTCTAGAGGGAGTGAACCTAGAGAAGTCAGTTCAGAACTTCGTTGTTCGATTTAATTTGATCTCAGCTTGAACTTCTGAAGTACAACTAACAGAAAAGCGGTGAAGCTAATGAAGAGTCTTTGCCAGATTCAAGAGTCTGAGCTCTGAAGAAAACCAGGAACGTTCAGGTCAAAATGTCCAGTAAATTATTCTCTTTTCCATCTTTTGGTTAAAGAAGTGCCAGGGGTTCCTGGCATAAATCAGCATACAGAAGAATTACATGCAAACAAGAAATACTATCGTGTAGGCAATATTTAGGCAACTGATCACAAACGGAGAAGAGTACTAACACAAAGGAGATTTAAGGCACGTTCCCAGGAACCAGTAACTTCGGGGGGGGGATGGTAAAAGTCATTGTATGGTACAGATAATACATCAGACAGTATGGAATGCTGAGGTACTGTAGGGGCAGAGGAAACGTTTTGAAGAGTTGAAAGGGACACTGTGGAGAGCAAAGGGTAGTTTGGTGAGAGGGAAGCTCCAAGTATTATGGGGCAGGCATACCTCTGTGCTGACAGACTGACAACTCTTAAGTCCTACCTCCTCATGCAGTCACCACTGATCTTGGCAGAGATGTCAATGGGGGTAGAAAGAAGCACTAGCATCCCGACGTTGGATGTGAGGAAACAGAGGCACTGTGAGCCTAAATGCAAGAGCTGTGGAAGGACGCGGGTCATTTTCAGGTATCTTCTTAGCCTCAGTGCTCCCCAAGGTCCCACCACCTAACTGCATAAATGATGACTATTGACATCACGCGCCTTTGCCTGAAAATCTCTCTTGCATCAGCGTGCTTTGCCCAAGTAAGTTTTGTACTGTCAGCCTCAGACTCACTGAACCACTGCTGCAGCTCCAACAGTGGTTCAGCTCAGTTCCCAGGCCACAGTTCCGAGGAGGTGACCAAGCTCCAGTCTTGCCAAGCCATAACCCCTGCCTAAAATGACAAGAGGCCTCTGCCAGAGCCTGGGGTGCCATTCGTAGTAAGTTACTTGACAGCCGGACCACTCTTTCTGTACCAATGTAAAAGCAAATCCCAGTAAGCGATACAAAGTGGTTCTCCAGACTGCAGGGACAGCCATAGGCTGGTGGTGACCCATGAGGATGCGGTAAACATGAACCCATAGCTTCCATGCAGCTACCTGGGACGCGGGTTCACCACCACCAAGCTGCAGTGCCCAGTTGAGCAAAGACTGGACAGCCGACAGCAGTGGTGGGCTTTCCACATCACTAAAGAACACATCTGACTGTTCCTGCCGTGCAGCCTCCTCCGGCATGCAGAACTGAGTGACATCCCCTCCTCAGCTGCTGCGGTTTGCAGCTCCAGCATCTCCCTTATCTGCCCCCCGCAGCATCTCGGCCAGCAGGAAGCTTCCTCAGAGCTTTCCGTAACAGGAAATTTCCTGTGGGGAAGCACTCAGCAAGCAAACAAAGAGTTCCTTGATACAAAAGAAGAGCGCGCAAGCACACAGCCGTAAGAAAAGATCCCCAAATGTTGAAGCAGCATGGGCAAGGGTGCCGGGCCACAGGACCGAAACTCTGTGAGGGGAACCATGCTACCTGCGAGGCTTAGAAATCACCAGGTGAGACCATTACACCGAAGTTCAGATTTTACGGTCAGCAGCTGTTTGGCCTCTCTGAAGAAGGACAATAACATCAATGCCACACTTAACACAGGGCCACAGGGAGCACAGACATTAAGCACCATTTCAGTGGCCTTTTCTATGGCGCCTTCTTCAGCAAGGCCAAGGTTGGACATAGCCTTGGGTGATGTGGTTTAGTGTGAGGTGTCCCTGCCCATGGCAGGGGGGTTGGAACTGGATGATCTTAAGGTCCTTTCCAACCCGAACTGTTCTATGAGTCTATGAAAATTTGAACTTGCCTGGGAAGTACCTGCTGGGAAGCCTCACAGGAGGTGCAGGGACAGTATTGGCATGGGAAAACTCTGCTGGAGGATAGAGGCTGACTATCAATGTCCCATAAATCCTGCAAGGCGCCAGGCTATAGTGTTGCACAAAACGCAGAGACTAAGGACACATTTCATTCTCAGGCATATGGGACCAAGGTTGAAAACGTCTGCTTCTGGCAGCCTCAAACCTTGGGATACTCCCATGTAAATCCAGTTAAGTCTGTAGGGTGGGTGCAAAGTATGGAAGTATGAGCAGAAATGACCTGTAGTTCTGCGCTATTCTTGTTTGCTTGGGTTTTGGTTACGAGAGTAATCATCCACAAACCCACAGCACTGATTTAACATTCGCTCATGCGGCAGCGGGGGTTTTAAGCGTCTAGTTCAGGCTCTTCTCTTGAATTACGTGAAGGCAAAAGGCACTGCCGACTGTTTTCCACCCTCTTCTAGTTAACTGCAGCTGTGGTAAAGGGACTTCTGCCAACAGACCCACAATACTCCGCTCCACAGGAAGTTCCCAAGATCTCTTCCTGCACAGGAAATTTCCTGTGGTCCAACAGACATTCCTCTTAGCTTTTATCACTCACATACATTTGTCTTGGCAAATATCTGCTCTTAAGAACAACAAGAAACGGGCAGAGCAAAAGCAAACACTGACATACACACACAAAAAAAAGGCAGTTACGGTTAGGGTAAGGAGCATGACCGAATTAGCCTCTGTCAGACATGAAAATATATGCTACTGGATCTGACTTGGGAGGTTTTCTACCTTAAATGTTACTCAAAAGTGAAGCCTATTTGATGCACACAGATGCAATGTTTTTAACATTCAACACGCACGTTTTCCTTGCCTTCTTAAAACACTTCACTGATGCAGTTTCCTAGAAATGTGCTAGGCGGTGTGATAGGAATTCTGAGTCTTTCCTCCCTTTGCAAACTTCATGTAATTATGGCCCTAGATCTGGTCTTACCTCATCATTATTAACATTAGCAACGTTAACAGAAGAAAATGCTCAAAAAAGAAATGCTTTGGTTATATTTCAGGAGACATACCCTCCTGTAATCAAAGCCTCTATAAATCCTAAATCATTGCTCATAAACACAATAAAGTTAACAGTTTTGGAAAGGGAAAAGATTTCAGTTTAAAGCTTTCAAATTCTTAAAGTTATGAAGCCCAGGAGGTATTGGGTAAGATTTCCAGATGCACTTTCATGCTTCAATATAAAGCTAAGGGCCTAGGGGGACTTCTGGAAGTGCCCAAGAGAGTAAGAGATGTAGACTGTTTATGCATTCATGAAACCCCCCAACAGCACCTATTTGTTACCTTCATTGCCTAAAGGGAAAAAAAGGAGCAAAAGATTTGGACTAGAAAATCCTTTTCACCATGAGGACACTCAAGCACTGGGCCAGGTTGCTCAGAGACATAGTGCAATGTCCATCCTTGGAGGATTAAGGCCCACCTTGTCTGGCCCTGTAGCTGACCCTGCTTTTAGCAGAAGTTTGGAGAGGAGACCTCCTGAGGTCCCTTCTAAGTTTAATTATTCGGTGGTATCTTTGTACATGTGACACAAAGCCTTTTGAAGTACTTATTTGACAACTACTTCAGCCTGTAACTTTTCTTAAGTGGCAAAAGGAAAGTTAGAGATTACTATCCCATTTAAAAGACAGAACTTTTTAATGAATATCACAGTGAAGTAGGAAAATAAAGGGAACAGATTACATCCTGTAAACTAGGTTTTCAAATAATTTAGTGAATGCTTGTGATTCCAGACTGTCTGGAACTCCATTACCAACTACAGTCCCATTAAATCCTCTTCTCCCTATTTCATCAACTCCTTTTGCTTGGCATATTTTAACCTCCCAGCAGACTAAGGATAACAATCAACAGCAGCATGAGTTCCTTACTGTAAGTTTTTATCAGGGTTCATCAGCCTGCACGTATCACGGAACCACAGAATACTTGAGATTGAAAGCATCTGCAGAGGTCCCCTCTGAGTGAAGACCCTGATCAAAAATGGGCTGGCCAGAGCAGGTTGCTTAGGATCACAGCCAGGAGGGTTTTGAGTATCTTCAACTGCAGAAACTTTCTGGGTAACTTTGCAATGTTCAAGCATCCTCCCAGTTGAGAAGTTTTCTGATGTGTATATGGAATATTTTGTACTTCAGTTTGTGCCCACTGCTCACCACTGAGAAGAGTCTGACTCTGTCTTCTTTACTCTTTTTCCATCAAATATTTATACACGCTGACAAGATGCTGCCAAGCCTTCTCTTCTTGAGGCCAAATAGCTGCAGCATTCTCAAGTTCTCCTCACATATTAGGTGCTACAGTCCCTAAATCAACTTCATGGCACTTCACTGGACTTCCTTCAGCTTGTTTGTGTCTCTCTCATACCGGGGAGTCCAGGACTGGACACAGCACTCCAGATGCTCTCACCAGGGCTGAGCAGAGGGGAAGGATCCCCTGCCCTTACCTGCTGGCAAGGCTCCGCCTAATGCAGTCCAGGATGCTGTTGGCATATCTGGGAGACTAAGACGAACAAACAATAAGGTCCTATGCTACTAACAGAAATGTTACATCCTAGTATCAAACACCAGATCAGCAGATTCAGAGCCAAAGCTTTTTCTTTAGTCTCGAAGGAAAAGAGATTGCTAAGAATAAGAAACAAGTAATATTGCCTTTTTTTTTTAGAGGTGATTTGCTTTGGAAAAGGTCTTTGCAAAAAGACAAAACAAACAAAAAACAAAAAACAACAAAAAAAAAAGGACAAACCAGAAAATCCTGAAGGCAATGAGAAGACATTAGAGCTAACCTTACTGCAAGACAAAGTCTCTCTGGGGAGTCACCAAGCCCTGATGAACAACACAGGTATCGGTGCAACACCCAGACTTCAGCTACTCTCCCCCATCAGGGTGACAGCTCTGCAAGTATACAGCCATTCAAGGCAGTAAGGAGAAGTGTCAGACAGTTAAAACAGCAGATCCTACAAGAGATGTTTTCCATTTCCAAGGAAGGTAGTGCGACAGAGAACAGCCCTACAAGACAGATTCAGCCCATGGCACCTACAACTGCCAGCTGGACAACAATTTCAGCGAGTTCAGTGCTTACTTATTGTCCTGAACATCTAATAGTGCCATGAAAGCTCTAGTGACCGCTTTATTATACTTTGAATATACAATTGCACCATTTCCTGGAATATTTTGCTCTCTGGAGCAGACAATTTGTTATGTTGAAAGCGCCAGTGTTACACCCTATCCAGTAAAAGGATTTTACATTACCCTTATGCAGTTTGAAAAACCTGCCATGGGCATTGTACAATCCATAGAGGACTTGGAATTTGATATACAAATCATTTGTACACGTGCAACTACCTGAGGTTAGTTTCCACTCGGGGATCCAAGACTTTTAGGGACATTTAGATTTGTAATAGGACTTTGTTTTCCCCATTACATCTCTCTAAATATGTGCCTGGCTTCTCACTATTTCCATTCTTCTAGCTTTCAGACACTATTTCCTCATTGGCAGCTCCCTATCTTCCTTTCCCATTCTCAGACAGTGAGACATAAAGGCATTGAATTTTAAATATACACTTAAACACACCCATCTGCAAGTAAATACAGAGAAAGAAAGAGAAATAAAGTGCAAAGCAGCCTGCGGATGACTGCAGTTTCTGATGTAGGCATAGTACAAATACAGATGAAATGCATCAGGTAGCCAGGATGATCACGGGCTATTTGATCAAGATCCACGTTTTAAAATCTACAGTAGGCAGCAACACATTTCTGCAAATGACCAAGTTGAAGAAGCAGATGTATACACACACACACTGAATGACCTAAAGAACTCAATCAGTAAACCCAGCTATAAACTGAGAACATGGACATATTAGGTCCACATACTGATAACCCCTTTTCTCCTTCCCACTGACAAAAACTGCTGACTGACTTTTAGACCTGCTGTGATCTACATCACAACAAAATCCTTCTCACTCATTTATCATCTGCTGATAAATGCATATATCAGACAATCAATAAGCGAGAGGAGTTATTGGTAGGGTGACCTCATCCAGCACCTCATTCCTGTTTCAGCACAACAAACCTCCTGGTGTTTAGAATGAAGTTTTAATGGCCAAAGCTTACTATTAACAACCATAGCCATGTCTAAGAGCAGTCTCTTCAACTGAAAGACTGCACAAAAGCTGAGACATAATTAAATGTGCTTAGAGCTGTGAGCAGGGGTTGCGTTGGAAAAGGCACTCTCAGAGCTGGGCACACTAATGCAGATTACAGCCTGTGACCACCAAAATGTGCCCTCCCAAGAAAACCACCAGGAAGCAGGCCTGGTAGGAGAAAAGTGCTACAGCTTTTTCTTCTCTACACTTAAACAGCATTTTGCTAAGGTCTTATATGTGGTTTAGAGCAAAGGAGTAGGAGGGGACAGGCAGATGAGATGAGACAGCTCCTGATCTGTCCTCCAGACAGCGACAAACAGGAGCCTTCATTCACGAACTATAAACTCCAGATGGAGAGCAGGCAGTTGTAGAAGCCTGATGCCACCAGAAACTGCTTTCCCTACTCTTTTATTCCCCAACACCTCCCACCCCCAGCAATACCCAAGTACCACTGCACTGTCCTACATGGGGTTAGGGGAAATGTTCACATCCTCCAGCCTCTCTAGGCCTGACTCTCCCAATGGATGAGTAACACTGATGGACATCACTTGTAAATAAGATCTTTGCTGTAATCTCAGAGTCTGTTCTCTGCTTCCTAAAAGCTGCTACTCTTATATAAACTGTCACCATAAATCACAGAATCACAGAATGGTTTGGGTGGGAAAGGACCTTAAGAACACCTAGTTCCAACCCCCTGCCATGGACAGAGACACCTTCCACTAGACCAGGTTGCTCCGAGCACCATCCAACCTGGCTTTGAGCACTGCCAGGGATGGAGCATTCACAACATCCTTGGGCAACCTGCCCCAGTCAGGAGCGCAGCCTCCCCTATAGTACACATAAGGGTGAAAGCCAGAACTTTCAGTATCCAAAGCACAGGGGTCAGCTCTGCAATTAAAAACGATAAGGCCTCTCATTTACACAGCAGAAGCTTGGATGAGGCTGACTGTAAAGTGATGACCAGCACCAGGGATATGAACTCCTGAATTTTGGATGAGCTTCCTTCGACAAGCTGGCTGCAGATGATATCCCCTGTGCTGGCTTAAGTGTATGGTGTCTGTCTCTACATCCTGCCCAAAGGGATGTGACGTTACTCACTTAGTGTCATCAGTAAAAGTCAGAATATTGAGACCCAATGATGAGACCCAATGTTCCATGCTAAACAAGCCCATGCACACACCCATACACAGACCATTTCTACAGGCACTAACCCAACAACCAACGCTTCTATAATGCAGTGAAACAAGCACCTTTCCTGAATAAAGCAACGAAGCAGTTTTTTCCTGCAGTATACTAGAAAAAAAAGCTGATGCTGGACAAATGCACAGCAAAGCAAATCGCTACCACAGAGTTTATTGCCACTTGACTTCTTCTGATCCCCCATCATGCTTCTAAGAAAGTGAAGTTGTCTCAGTCTTCAGAGCTGTGTACTTTATTGATGCCTAATTCCACAGTGGAGACTAGACAGAAGGATTCACAGCCACACAGCAGCAGGAGATTGAGGTGTCTTCCTGAGGGGCCTTTTCCCCCCTCATGTTCATGCTAACTTTCCTTGGGATGATCTCAGCTTCCATGACTTTTAGATTAAAAGTATTTCAGAAAGCAGGAAATAATGAAGACTTGGGGGGTTTCTACAAGATCTGACACAGGCTTCATGCCTGTAAATCAGCTGTTTTAAAAGAAGGGACAAAAATAAGCAATTAAGTGCTATTATCAGGCTGCGGGGAGTATGTTCTCCACTGTTTTGGAGAACACAGATGAAGGTTACTGGATTCTGCATCTTGCACTACTGGTGACACCTCTGCTCTGCACTCATTGTTTACTGGCAAGCTGTCGTGGTTTAAGTCATAAACCAAACCTCTCCCTCTCTCTTTCCCCCCCAACTCCAATGGGGGGGGGGAATGGGGAGAAGAACTGAAAGAATGTAACTCCCACGGGTTGAGATAAGAACAGTTCAGTAACTGAGGTATAACACAAACCACTGCTGCTACC
>JARCZZ010030611.1:5172-22300 GCA_030323915.1 Brotogeris chrysoptera
TGCACTGTCTGGGTCGGGCTTGGTGAGCAGTTGTATTCTCTTTCCTTGTATTTCTCTTGTATTATTATTGGTGGTAGCAGCAGTGGTTTGTGTTACACCTTAGTTACTAAACTCTTCTTATCTCAGCCTCTGGGAGGTTTAGAGGCTTAAAACATGACACCTTCCTTTTCAATGGTCAAGTTTAGGTGAGACATTGAAGTCACAGATTTAAGATTATCATCACCGTCATCATTTACATAACATCGTACCTAGGAGTCAAGTCATGCACCACACAACCCCCAGACTAAGTGCAGTTCAAAAAGAATATAAAGGAATCTTTCTTGGAAATATTATAATTCAGCAGAAGGCAGGAAGCCCAATAGATGGAAATACAGAGTAAGAAACTGCTGTCCAGCATCTCTGCAGTAGTCTCTAGTTATTAACAACCTCTCCCTAGACCCTTAAACTATTATATTTCTTGTATATACAAGGAGATGTTTAAGGAGTTTTGAAGAACCAGCATCACCTTATGGGAGTGTGCTGGGAATTCTTTACCTGATGGCACAGAATGAGGTGCTTGAAGCACTGCTGACAATGTGATACACTGCACTTTGCATTTACTTCTCTTCTGAACTGATCTGAGGGTCATATGTTTCCAGTTATGGTCATTACCACTGTTTAACTGGCAGGCACAGATATTTAAAGACATCTGAAGGATAAACTCCTTTATGTATATCTATATATAAATGTTTCAGCTGTCTTGCATAAATCCCATCCCTACCAGCAAACTTACAGGGTATTTCTACCCTCTGTAAGAAGTTGAAATTTTAACATGACATATGCTTGTTTCTTTAGAAAATGAAGTCACCAAACACTAAAACACTACCAAAAGACTTTCAAAATGTATTGATGATCAAAGGTGTCTCTGTCTGGAGGATTATTTTGCAGAACTGAAACAAATATGCCCAGCTAATATAATTAACAACTTTTTGTCTGTTAACATGGTGTCGTGCATTAAGTGACAACTAGCAAAGAGTTTTCACCAAGCATGAAGTACCTATTTCAGGTCATATTCTACAGTACATACTTCAATTCACAGTCACCATCATGTCTATCTAGCAGATATCATACAATCTTCATACAGCTACATAAATTGTTACAGATTTATAACAGATAAATAGATCTATGTTCATTTTTATTGGTAATCTCATTTACCCTTGTCCAGTTGCCATCAGCTTCCAGCATATGTACAGCTGTATGCTAAACTTCATTTTGATCTCTAAAAATTGTTGTCACAATTTCTTTTGACTTTAGCAAGACTTGGATTTGGCCTAGGGAATTCATCCCATTTATTTGCAAAGCTTTTGCTAAGTTTGTAAATCCCTGGAGTCATGTTCATATTGCAGGAAGATAAATTTCTTCAATGTGACAGGGTTGATAAATTTCTCAGGCACAGAAAGGTTTGGAGGATGCTATTCCTATAGTCTGAGCAGTCACCTGGCACACTGGGTGACAGCAAACTGGTTAATCCAAAGGAATTTAGGAGAACTTTTTAACCCAGTTTCTCCTCCATGCTTTTGCATGCCCACACAACTACTGTCAGAGTCTATTAATATGCATTATAGGGACAAAGATGTGAATAAGTTAAGCAGTAGACTCCTTCCAGGCTGATCCATAAGCCTTATGATGTGTAGAAACATCATTTTGGAGGTCATACACTCAAGAAATTTAATATTGTTTAGTTACCATAAGAACTTCATTGCTGCAAAATAATTCAGATTCAGCTAGAAAAATAAGCTCACCAATCAGTTAAGACTTAGCTCTGGACCCTCCTTGTCAACTGTAATCCAGAAAGAAGCAGAAGAATAACAACAAGTAATGACAATTTTCATAAGCAAACTAGGAGCAGCTTCTCCAAGGTCAGTAACTGGAAAAATGATGTTAATGATCCTGCATTAGCTGGGTAAAGTGTTGCTGCTAAAAGAAATCAGTCCAGATTTGAACTATTGTGTGGCTCTACATCAGTATCTATTAGGGTGGCAGATGATGTATAAAGTGCTGGACAAAGGACATTATTATGTTACGAGCTGTATTGATTTTTACAAGGCTTGTTTGATTGAGTGACCGATACTATCAAGTAATTAGATTTAATCTTGGGTTACAATGACCAGAAAAAAAATCATGAATCAGGTTATATTTGATCTTTGATAATACTTCACAATAGGAAAATGCTTAAATAAGGCAGAACCCTGGTTTCCTTTGTAAAGCTGTTGTTACACAAATAGTCTGTGCATTACTTGGCATACCCAGGAGTGCCTGGCTGCATTCAAATTCTAGTCACACAGAGGGTGGTCAGGAAAGAACAACCTGGTAAGTGGTTCCAGCACAGGAGCTCTTCATGATTGGTTTAATGTTTTGGTATCTCTGATTTTAAAAAGCATATACGTAAATAGTATGCAAGCCCAGAACTTCTTTGTTTTGAGCATACACATTCCATTTTCCTAAAGGACAGCCATAGGGGATAGAGCAGGGGACAGTGACCGGTTCACTGTGGCCATTTTTCCCACTGACAAAGCCAGAGCATTTACAAGAGCATTAACAATTTGCAAGCTCCCTACCCATATGAAAACCAGGTTGATATGGTGTCAGGAACCTGGCCTTACAAGTGAGCACCTTCCAATGCATTTTCTCATTCCAAATCCCCAGTGGACACTTTGATACCTGAAAGGAAATTCTATGGGGGCAGAAGACCAGGTTAGAGCTATTTGCAATATAAATATTAGTTAGGACAGCTAACAGCAAGGTGTCTTGGTTTTGCCTTTTTTGTTGACAGTTCTTTTATCCCATTTCACATACAAGCCTAGTTTTAGACCAAATCTGTAAGAAAAACTGTGTGCTTTGATCTTTGAGCTCCCCCAGATAGCTGTGATTTTCCACATACTCTTGCCTTCCCAGCTTTTGCATTCCCTCAGTGTGCTTGACCACTCTATTTCCTCCAGTATCAGCTCCTTCCCTCAATACATTTCCTCTCCCACCTCTGTACTCCTGATCCCATATAATGCAGCTCCATCCATGAGGGTTTCTACTTTCTCCCACTCATGCCTCATTGTTTTTTCTATATACTGATACTCTCCATTTTTCCATAGGCTTTTCCGCTCTTCCTGAGCAAAGCTCTTCTAGTTAAAGGCATCTAGTTAGACCCCTGCCTGTTCCAATAAACCCAACAATGTGGGAGTAAACCAGCATCACTGAATTTGCTTGCTTGATAAGCTACACATGGTTGCAACCATCCCAATGTACTTGTTTGCAAAGCATCTGTCAAACCTTCAATTGCATGCAAATTATAAGTAATACTGATGGAGATCATGAGAGCAAATGTGCCATGATTTCTATAACAGGCAGCCCCACAGAATTAAAACCTAGTATAAATGCAGAAGATAGCTGTCTATAAGAGAAACAGAACATTACTTCTGCCACTGTGCTAGCTATTGACTTGCAGTATATCCAGGCTCAAATATAATTTCATTTCATTAGAATAATTTTCTATTCATAGCATTTGAATGACTTGAAAACCAGAGGTAGTGCCAGCAAGTTACAGCTCAACTTATCTCTGTAGTGCTTTTAATGTAAAGCCTAGTTCTTGGTCATCTAGCTACAGCTGGGGTGGTGGTGTTGAAACACATTAAGTTCTCTTGTTCTATTTCTCTTTTCCCCTTCTTTTATTGAGTTGCAGATCTTTGCTCCCAGAATGAATTCTCAGTTCCTTTTCTGTTGACACGTTTTGTGCATTGATATTTATTGTGGCTTTGGCTATATAGGCATGCCCCAGGGCTTCAACTCTTTTCAAAAGAGAGATTCAGTTTCTCAAAGCTGCAGGTCCTGTTTTTTCTAGTTCAACACATCCCTGCTCTGGAAGTTTCCAGTTGTGCTTGCCTCCTGAGAATTCACAAACTAAGACAAAGTTCCAGAGTGAAGATAAATGTCTGTATATGCCACAGAAAAAGGAAAACCAGAAAAATCACAGCTGTTCTGGTTAAATAATGCTGCCAGCGCATTTGAAAACTTAGTATTAATTTAGATTGAAACAGCATAAGTTGATGCATGCAGGCAAATACTTAAAACCCTTAAAACCACCCTAGAGCCATCCATCACAAGGACCTCCTAAGAACCAGGTGGCTCTTCAGAAGCAGGGACAAAACTTAGTTCAGACTTATCACAGCCCTGCTCATGCCCTTGTGAAAGCAAACAGGAGATTTGCCATTGTTTTCAAAATAAACACAGTTGAGTTAAAAGTTTGCTACTGACTAAAGTGGGCAAATAATGTGTTTCCATGCAGAAATAGCCTCTGTGGGTGCAAGCTACACACAAACCCCCAGTAATCAGGTCTGGTTATTTTATTTCTTCTTTTTAGAAAAGAATGTGGATAACCTGCCATTGTTTTTGCAGTCATATAAAAATATACAGTCATATAAATTTGGGGCATATTAAAAAGAAGTTTTAAGAAAACAATAAAGTAGGCTGTTCCTTACTGTAACTTGTAAATGTGAAACTAGTTCTGCCTGGGGGAACATCACTGGTGTTGGAGATCAGGGAATGAGGACAAGATAGAAGGCATCAGGTAGGAAAACAGCACATACAACTGAGATTTTTACATCTCTTGTGAAATCCTCTCTCTTCACTTTGAAAATTGCCAAGCTGGTGACACAATTATCAAATTATTTCTTTTTCCTTTTCTTTTCATTTTGTTGCCTCCAGAAGAGAGTTAAAAGGACCTGAATTGGATAAAGGCTTCCACTCTTGGGGACAGTGTACCGTAAGAGATGGCTGTTATATATTCTCAGGGATTTCCCTCCCTTTCTCAATATTGTTTTATTTTCTAAAGAGAGGTGAAGCATCCACACAGCCTCTTATAGTAACTGTCCTTTTCCCTCTGATGGGATAACAGTTAAACCAATGGGATAACCTTAGGAAGCAGAAATTCGACACAAACCATCAGCAGGTACTTACAAAGCAGGTTGATCTGAAACAGAAACAATGCCGCCTATTTCCCACAACATTATAAGCCACCATCCAAAGCACCAAAAAACTAACCAAGTCCCTATCCCCTAAACCAATTTTTAGCCTCTTAATAGAGGTTGCAGATACTCCATGAAATCTAAGAACATGCTGCTCTGGATTTTCTATGGAAAATGTTCAAATTATAAGATAACATACAGCAATATAAAACTCTGAGATTAATTTAAAATAAAGCCAGGAAATGCAAGGTTAAATCTGTACAATAAGAACATATGACACACTCAGTAGCAGGAGGATATCACATGTTCTTCCTGTTTTTGAGAACAATAGCCAAATTATTCTTTCTTGGAGTGAAATCCTTGCCCCACTGAAATTGATAGCTGTATTATCAGAGCTTCACTATCATCTTAGTCTTTATGACTGCCAGCTCTCTGGCCAATGAAACAAAATTTCAAAGAAAGACTACTATCTTCAAAATATCTGAATACTATCTTTATTCATGAATACCAAGTAAAATTTTTTACTATTATGACAGACCTGACATTCATTTTTTGGTCATATAAAACCAGCAGATGCCTTACAAGGCAAAATGGGTAAGACAGGAAGGATAATGATAGCACAACCATGCTGTTTAGGAAGAAGAAATGTATTCCAGTGGGCTTGGGGAGTTTTCTTCTATCTGCTTCGCTGGAAAGAACTGTATCTTTGTGAAACAACCAGTATTCAATAGCTGTGGTTGTTCTTTTTCATTTGAAAATAACTAAGACAAACTATAGATAAAATTGAAGATTTTAGATTTGCTCTTGAACTCCAGCTGTTGGATGGGCTCTGAATTTAGAAGCAGCTGTAATTCAGCAACACGGCAAGAGTTCCCCACTCCCTCTGCCTGCTCCCCTAAATGATTTATATGCAGCAACAGAGACCAGAATGAGAAACAGCAGATGCCAGATAAAACCCTACAAGCCACATGCTAAGGAGCTCTGAAGGTACAGTTGTAAAAGGAGATGCCAGGAACTGCCAGCAGGAATCGCAGCTCATTGAGCCCTGTCCAAGCTGGGGCAGCTGCAGTGTCCTGATGCCCAGTGTGCATTGCCCACCACCGCTCCTTGGATTTACCTTGTCTGAGCCATGCCAACGGCAGGTCTCTTTAACTACTTTAAAGCTAATATAGGTCTTAGGCAAGCTACAGAAGTCACTGCAATATAGATACATACAGACAGACTGTGTTTCTCTTAGGCCAAAAAAGGAGAAAGTACTTTTGTGTTTTTCCCATTTCTGCTGCTATTGTCTAATTCCTACAGTCAAGATTCAGTTACAAAGCTGTTCTTTGAAGCTGAATGTTATTCCACTATCTCTGCTGTAACAGTAGATACCAAAAAAGTCAGCAACATTTAATATTATCTTACAGTGTCTTGAAACAGCACAAAACCCTCTGAACATAAGGGCAAATCAAAAGCAGTTCAAAATCTTACATCCTGAGCAATTACCAAAAGGGCTTCCCCACATACAATGTGCGTTGAAGAAAAGAGCTATCTTTGTTTCCAACTGAAGCTGGGTCTGGTATGGACATTTTTACCATAGAAAATCTACCAGTAATCTTCTTCTTATTATATTCTTTATAAAGAAACCTTAGCATTAGAAAGCATTTTAGCATATTAGTACTGAAATGCCTTTAAGTAACAAAACCTGCTCTCTGATGATTCAAATAGCACTACCAATCCAGTCAACATTAAAAATAATGACAGTCAGCATCCATTCAATACAGCAATTAAAATAATGCTATCTCCTGAGTTTTAAGAGCCACTTACTTAACAGGAAGGGACCTTGTATATACACTGACACACAGATGGCACTTTAGTTCTTATGAAAGAAAGAGACTCAAATACTTTCCAGAAACATCCAGAACCCAACTGGTAATTTTAATATCTCTATCCCCAAGAGAACTGTCTGAATCTGAAGATCAATTGTCAAACCACAGGACTATCAGAACATGATTACACCTAGATCTTTCAGTAATAAAATAAAACTATTTCTTTAACAAGTTCACTACAGAACATGGTGCTGCAATTTGAAACTTAAGGGTTTCAAATCACATCATCTCCTACAGCTATGCACCTCCACTGTGGGAAAAAGAGAGCACAAACCAGGACACACTGAAGTGCTGTCACCAGCATGAAGAGTGGGGTGATGACCCTCCCATGCATGCTTCAAGGTCAGTCTCACTTCCTCTTGCCAGCCAGAAGCACAGGGTGCCTCAGCAATGCACAAAGGGGAGGGGAGACCCACAAGACTGCAGTCCATGACAGTGTGGGAAGGCAAGTGGAGATTGCCTCTGGATCAGCTATGGAAGAAGGGCTAAGAAATGATGTAGTCTGTGAGAGTAAGCAGCACAAGAATGGTTTAAGAGTCGATGCAGCAGGCTGGTTCACATTTAAGTATATACAGTGAAGTTGAAGTGACTCTCCTCACCAAAATCAGAGTGGAGAGAGAAGGTGTAAGACTGACTTCAGGGACTTGAACAGCAGTCCATTACATTTTAATACTAAATTTTCAATATAAAAGGCAACTTAGTCTCAATATAAAACCTGGAGTATTTACATTTACTGCATGCACCCATGCATTGGTAGAAATTTTAATGTTTTTAATCTAAATGCTTTCATTCCCACCTTTGGTTCAGATCCACCTGTGGGCACACGTATGTTCCCTGTTTAATTAACTCCCTGTTAAACCCTGTGTTCTCATGGACAACTACAGCACAGATGCAATTGCCAGCTATTTTGGCAGTTTCATGGCTAAGCAAGATCCATGGAAACTGATACTGGAAAGAGAACACATGGAGAGTTCCTCCTCTGAAACTGCTCATTCTTACCTTTTTAAAGTGCTAAATCCACACCTGTACGGGCACAGCACAGAGAGGTACAGAGTGGGAAATAGCATTCTTTCTGGCACAAACAAGAGGTTATGTACTTGAAGAACTTAAAATACCACTTTTCGAAGAAAAAAAGA
Source organism: Brotogeris chrysoptera (assembly GCA_030323915.1). NCBI lineage: Eukaryota > Metazoa > Chordata > Aves > Psittaciformes > Psittacidae > Brotogeris > Brotogeris chrysoptera. The sequence goes on from JARCZZ010030611.1 coordinate 13,174, forward strand.
AATAGTTCATTCACTGCTGGCAGATGTAATGAGCTTCCAGACAGAATAAAATCATTTAGTGACTAAATACTTAATGCCTCTGAACTCAGGGTTTCTCTGCCAGCACATCTGCAGAACTAAGATTAACTCAGCAAAATGCATCTTTGCCTTCTCCACTGTCCAGCTTCATCACAGCGTCAGGTTTTAGCTGGTGGACATCAGAAGAAACTCAGTACTAACACCAAGCAATTGGAAACACCAAGACATCAGTACAGACACACTGATTTGGTTTAGCTTTCAATTTAAGTTAATAACTCTCAGTTCCAGCAAAAAACAGAGAATAAAACAAGTAACCAAGTGTTCACCAGAACTTGCAAAATTTCTTCACATCCCTCTGCCAACTTACTGCTCAACCTGAGCCTCAAGGTATTAGGAGTGAAACATGCAGATTTTGAACTAAATAATGGAAATGTGATGGAGCTGTGGTATACTAAAGCAAGTCTAAGAGAATCTGAGGATATGCATATGCAATCAGGAATATTAAAAAGTTTCTTGGGCACTGCAGTACAACAATGCACTCTGATGACTATCATCTTTATTAGACAGCACTGGATAAAGAGCCAATTCATTAGAAACTAATGGGACAGTACTGCCATCCATACAGTATACATACCCATAAAGCAGATGTGGACAGCTAAATGTTAAATCTGTTGGAAATTAACTGCAAAAGTGAAGTAGGAGAGTGTGTCATAAAATAGGAATCATGTAATATGAAGGCCAGGCAATAAAATGGGGAGAAAAGAAAGAAGACCTCAGTGTATAAGCCTGTAAAATCAAATGAGATTAGAAAAACTACAGTAAACTAAAACTTTTCCCTGAAATGGAAAAATTATTCCCGGAAAGTGTACAACAGCAAATAAAAGAACCTTATTAAAGATCGATGCTTGAGAGTGGTGAGTACAATGACAAATAGCAGGAAGATGTTTGATTGCAAAACAGCTGAGCTATTCATGAAAAGAAAACAACTTTATTGTGTCTTTTGATGAAAACTCAACAACGTGGGGCATTAATATCACTGAGGCAGAATCAGCAACAGGTATAAAAACAGACAGATAAACCTTTTTTATTCAATAACAGCATAAAAATTCAATTTATACCATGTTCTCTAATTAAATAAGTTCCATTTCAGAGCAAGGAAAAAATATAAATTCCATTATTCTAAAATTTCTTAAAGTTTTTGATTACAAAATGAATGCCTGTGACAAAGTCCATGATTTCGGATTAAAAGCAATATTCAGAATACTCATATCTGCAAGAATGATTATTTCCAAGGTCTGTAGAATGCTTTACTGTGGACTTCAACTATCAGAAATAAACAACTATTTGGTAAATACAGCCCTAAAAAGACAGTTTAAGATAATAATTCTTAAAAATTCTTAAAAGTTAAAAATTCTTAAGAACATTTACCATTCTGCATATTTATACAGCTTGATATTTTCTGAAATGATTTTGCTACCAAATGATTCCTTCACAGTGCACTGAGAATTAATGTTTCTTCATGGTGGCAATGATGAGGAAGAAATGGAACTTCAAACAAAAACTGCTTAGCTCAAATACAGATGTATTTTCATAAACATTCTCTTAAATCCTAATATTCTCAAGACCTATTCACAAAGCACCAAGTTAAACATATTCAAACAACTCCATCTCTGCAAATCAAATCTCAAGAGGAAAATTATAATGGAGTACCTCTCTCTAACTATGAAAGCTGTCAACCTGGTTTAGGAACACAGCAAATACACACTAGTGCAACTGATGAGCATGCACAAAATTGAAGGAGTTAGCATGAGGCTAATTTTAAAATTTTGACCTGGCTGAGGCACAGAAGCAGTGTTACTCTTGTAAATATACCATTACAAAACACACCTAAACCAGGCAAATCACCACTCATTTCTGCTAAACTGCAATGTAATTCTAAACTTGAAGCTCTAAACTTCCAGACTGACAGTAACAGCAAGAACAACATCCCATGTCATCTATGGATGATAAGCACTGGCATTTCTGAGCAGCTGTGAATGTCTGTGCTTTCCGTTTCCAGGACATCCTAGGCTTTTAATTCTCATGTTGCACTGCAATACAAATCACCCTAAAAATGTATTAGGGCACCCCAGTAGAGCTCAGCTCCCCGCACCGAGTCTGAGCCACAGATCCTACCATTTGGCTGTTTAGAAACTTCTCCCTAGTAAAGCTGTGTGTTGCACATCTGGTTTTACCACGTATTTATCATCACAGATAGTCTCACACTTTGACACTTCAAATACAGTTCCCTCATATAACTGACAACCTTTTAATTTGAGCATCTTCTAATGACAGTCCTTTAGAAGAAGCTAGACACAGACAAAAACTAATACAAAGAGAACCTGAAAACCAAATCTTGAGTTTGGGGTGGGAAAGACCCCTAACACTTATAGCTCTGGAAAACAACTATACCATGCCTCACAGATCTTTGTGGATTATAAATGTGGAAACTATGAACAGAAAAGGAATTATTCACCACATTATTAAACATGACAAAAAGCTTCTGAACTGAAGCTTAAAACAGGCTATTTAAGATTCCAGAAATCCCTGGGACTTTGGCAACAAAAATGCTCAAAAGCCTTCGACAGTTGCTGTCAGATTTATGTAAAGCATTTGAAATTCTTGTGAACCTATTTATATAACAACCTAAACCTTGAAGCCAACTTGAAAGTCTTTCCATTCTAATAATTCAGAATTGGAGGTGCCATACAAAAGATACACAATGTTTTCTCTTGAACATGCCCTAAACAGAGACTTTAGGTGAACATTTTATGGAATAGCTGTTACTGCTGATGAGTTGCATCCTTCAATATAAAAGTTATTTGGTGAGCTGTTTTCCTGTTTTCTGTTCAGAGAAAACAGGGGTATAGTACCATATGCTACATTCAACTCTAATGGACTGCTCACATCTTGCCCTGTTCATCTTGCATTATTATTTTAGGAAAATACTGCATTATGTAAAAATAAATTAAATGTTTCCATCTCTTTTCAGAGATGCAGCACTAGAATGTTCCCTGGAATAAGGCTGAGGATGGACATCAAGGTATTATTGAGAACTGAGACCCCACTGACCTGGGTGCAAGGCACTGTCATTCAAAAACATTTGGTTCATATCCCACTCTGCCATCACCCTGTATCACTCCTTCAGCTCCAAAATGGAAAGGAGCATCAACTGTAAATGCATCTAGTATCTCTCCAATAGCATCCACATTGTGGTCACCACAGAAGTAGCAGCAGGACATGACCTAACTGGGTCTACATGATGCAGTAAGAGCTACTACAGCAAAGAAACCCCCAGCTAAAGAAGTCTTTCAGGTTTTATCTTTCAAGATGATTTGAACATGTTTTCCATTTCATCTACCTCTGCCCAAAAGCTCTCAATGCCATTTCCTGTCTTCCCGAGGCCAAATTTTCCTGTTCTTACCATTTTTCTATCTCAATGAGGTCACTCATTTCTCTCCCATTTCAGCTACCAGCTTCACTCCTCCTTCACATCAGCACTTTTCAACTACCCAAGCTAAGCATACTTTCAAAGATTTAACTGTTAAACAGACTTCTAATTAGCTCACATCTTTATACAGATATTGCACAAGGGTGTCTGCAGCCTCAGAAAACCATGGGTCTAAGGACAAATAAACATAAATCCTACAGTATCGATATTCCATATAAACATTGTTGTGGATTACAGACACAACAAAAAGGCATTTGCCTGTGTTAGCTGGGATGTGAATTCTCCTTTATACCTAGGGCATTTGCCTGTATTAGTTTGGATTAGCTTCTATTTTACAGCTATTGTGAAACTGGTCAAACTGTTTTATCCCTACATCTCTAAAAGCACTCAATGACCAAATGATGGAACTTTCATAGAAAGGAAGAATCTGTTCACAAAAAGAGTTCCTCATCATTCTTATTACCTCTATTACTATACGACTCATTTAATAGCAGCTTACATTAATTATTCAAGGTAGGAAAAAATCTATCATTCAAATGAGAACAGAAGCAATATACACAAGTTCACAATTCTTTTCATTTACCAGAATTTTGTCATGCTAATCAAGAACCAGAAATGTAGTTGCAGTACTCTTAGAAAGAAATCCACACATACTGTACTGCAATTAATAAGTATGCAAACCTGTTTTGCTTGGGCTTTTTCTTTGTTTGTCTTTGTGGTGTTTTATTTATACCGTGCTGATGAGCATAGTTTAATACCCATGGGTTGTTATAAGCAAATGTGGGTCCTCTCTCTTCCTGAGTTTCTTTCACATAGCATTATTCCATATACATTCTGGCTGTGGGATTGTTATGGATTAAGAGAGAAGCCAGCAGCATTCTTTATTTACTGCTTTTGGCTTTAAAGCACCACTTTGATTGCTTTCCTTTTTTCTACTTAATCATGTTTTAAACAGACAGCATCCAGGTTTAACTTGTCCAGGCTCTGCTTTGCCATTTTCCTGTTAGCCATGAGAGCGAGAGACAGAGGTTACAAAGAGCAAGGAAAAGGTAATTTAATATTTAGTTCAATGACACCTGTGGAAGAATCTTGTGAACCTGTGCTAAGAACTCCATGAATCACCAGTGACTTATGACACAAAAACAGTGACATAAAGGGGTAAAGTCTTTAAGAGTCCATTAGCTATCAGAAATAAAATATCGCTATTATGAGCACCCTTAAGATATGCACATTGTATTGCAGGCCCTGGGTCAATCTCATCCAGCTTATGCCAGTTCAGATCCTGCAGAACACAATAGTGGAAAACCTATCCATATGGGAAGCATAATAAAAATGAGCGCCTGTAATTTCTTCAGTGTTGGTTGGATCACTTGAGTCAAGCCAAACAAACCCTCCACAACTCCTGATGTATTTATTTTATGGGCAGGCATAGGAACAATCCTAGCTGAAAGCTCTTTGGAGACAAAAGCAAAATCCTATGCCCTTTGCCTCTTATAGTAATTCCCATGACTCGGGAATCAATGTACATTCAAAGTGAACTGGAACATCTCTCTGGAATACAACTTTCCTATGAAAACAAAAGCTTTAAGAATATGAAGACAAACTGAAAGCGTGGGGGACAAGCATCTCATTCTTCCTTGCAAAAGACATTTTTCATTCTGGCAGAGAAAATATCTGGCAATACTCAGTACCCAAGACAGACAGGCATAACTTCCAAAGCATGCTGATCCACACAGTAAGTTTGCACTTGCTTCTAAGAAGGGCTGTTTTCATGCTTTTTGATCAGGAATGATTTACTTTGGGGGATTGTATGATACTGAGATTGCTAATAGGATACAGTGCCTTTCACCTGTAGGTCAGTGTCTTCAATTTCAGCCCAGCTTATGAAGCTTGATCTTGCAACATGATGTGCGCTCCACAGCGACTGCCTGCAGACACCAGGAGATGCTCAGGGCATTTGGCAAGGGACCAGAGCACTCAGCTCTTGGGAAAATCAATTTCCTGCTGACTGAAAGTCAATACATGCTGTAGAGAGACCTAGGTGAAGCACAGCGCTATTTCCAGGTTTACTGCAAAGAAGAAACCACCAGGGCTGTCCAATGTGTTGCATGAAGTTGCGGTGACAGGCACAACTTCACCAGGTAGGTACAGGGCCTTCATCATTTCTGCAGTCCAGAAGAATTTGTTCACAGCACAGGAGCACATAGCATCCTCCAGCCAAAGGCTCATGATGCCTGTGATTAGCCACAGAGCAACTAGAGTGTTTCTCCAATAACACATATTCAGAGTTTTTTGCAAACATTAATGTTTTTTTCTTATTAAAAAACAAAGATAACAGTATCTTTTGGATAAACTAACAGCACCCAGCAGGTAGGAGAGCTACTTGTATGTGTGCATTATTTACACACACCTGTTCCCCAGGAAATAATGAGCTGAGTGAGACCATAACAATTCCAGCCTCAGGTATGGTGGTGGAAAAAGTCACCCCTTCACTTGCACTTAACTGGGTAACATATTTCTAAGTACCTACATTACCAATTGGGAAGCATAGGGCAATTCCCCAGGATCAAAATTAGCCAAGTTAAGTAACACAGCGGAACTGTTTGGTTGCAGATAATGCCTCTTGGACTAGAAACCATTAGAATCAGCTAGAAAAAATACTTCTTTTCCCTTGAAGAAGTTTTCATGTTTTCAAAGGAAAGCAAATAAGAGAGTCGTCCATGGGAACTATTCAACTCATCTAAAAAGCATTTACTTTTGACTGAAGTCAATGTCGCATGGCATTTTAAGTTAAAATTTAAATGCTGCCTATAAAATGGGATAATATTTTGTCTTTAAATCTCAAAAACTGCCATTAAAGTACTCTGCAAGTCAAAATGAAATTAGTTCAAAATATTCTCTTCCATTTATTACAAGAAGAAGCTTTTTGACCAAAGAAATATTTTCTATTAAACAGAAAATTTGTTTTGACAAAATAATATTTTTTGCTTAGAAAACATCTTCTAGAAGTAATTTAACCTGTTCTACAGAACCGGGGGGGGAGTTCATATACTTTTCTCCTGCATCAAGAGATGGTTGCTCTTCAGTCTTTCAATTTTGCTGCCCTCTCCTCTACCATCTAAACCTACTGTAAAGATGCCAGCACTGAACCATCAGGGGCAGGTGGCATTCACCAGACCGGTGTTCCTGTACAACAAACATATATGCCTGTGTGTGTCCAAGTTTTTGGCAGGATTTGACTGAAAAAAGGGACTCTCAGCATCCAGAAATAAAAACGATGAAGAAAGCCTGATTTCATAATTGCAATTTTAAATGGAGAAATGTACAATAAATTTATTATGAAACTATAGCCATCATAAAACAAATACATATATAAACCCCTACCAGGTTATCAATTCTGGGCCTGTGACTGCGATATAAACCCCTACCAGGTTATCAGTTTTGGGCCCATGACTGCGATATTTGAGAGCTTTCTGATTGCTGATATTTTCTTCTAGCTGTCATATTGTATTTCTAAATTGTTAAAAAAAAACCACCTTACCTATCAGCCCTAAGGCATTCACTCTTCCCTGGACTTTATAAAAACTAGAGCATGTTTTCGTGCTACTTCTTTTACAATAGGAAGCCTGTTAAAAACAGCATCATGAATATTCTAGTTATGACAGATATGAAAGGACATAATACCCAGGGAACAGTCTTTTCTTAACATATTCATGAAGAGGTCCTTGTCAATCACAGCTAGTGAATTGAATAAAAATACTGGGAGTCTTAGGAGGATACGGCTGAGTTTTACATGCTGGAGATATAAAGACTCAAGTGAGACAAGGTTCCACTAATAAGATTCCTGGCCTGAAGTATCTTTGTGAAATTATTCAGCAACCTGCCAATAAGGATATTTCAGGCTGCAGCTATCTCTCCTCGGTGGTTGTGCTCCGTGTGGGTCCATGCATTATTGCATGGATTACGCAGTTAATGGAGTGTCTCAGCTGGTACTTTAAAGGAACAATGTCTCCAACCGTCCATTCATTTTGGAGTTTCAAAACAATGTGTTTTATACCCCTGCTTCTTTTGAACATTAAAAAAATTACATCTTGAAATATTCTGTAAATAAGAAAAAACTGCCAAATGCCTTAAGCAAGAGGAGAACTTAGAAGGCAACTTGTATATATTTTAAAGTGGAAAGCAACATTATTTACTATTTATGCTGCATTGTCAACTTGTTCAGTGGTATATGAATAGATAATTAAACAAACTTCTATATTAAAATAGTTTTTTGATGCCTTTGCTACTTTTAAAGCAGGTACGAAGTACACTATTTTAAAGATACTACTCAAAAATCTACAATATATAGTCAAAGTCTAGTTGACCTTATTACAGTCAACAGCAGTCTGACAGATTTCTAAGATTATCAATCAAATGCACCTTTAAACTACATGTCATTTTCCTAAGTGAAGCTCACAGGACAGCACTTCCTGCATGGACATCACAAGCTAATTTAAAAGGCTGTGTCCATTCTACGGGTGTCATTTTTAACTCACAATTACATGTCGTTGAAAGTTATTTTACATCAAAATAGTAAAACCCCAAACCCCAAGTATAACAGATATCTCTACTTAAAATGAGTGAAATAAAACCAGAACCATAATTAGAATGAGTTGACAGATCACCACCCCCTGGGTTTCATTACTGGCCGCCATCTCCACAGCTCGCAAACACCATTAGTGTAACTTCAGCAGTGCTCCTTTATGCCAGTCAAGTTTCCAGGATGCTGAAATATCAAAATGATATTTCCCATACAGCTTCCTCTTGGCACTTCAAGCACTGCCCCAGGACACATTCTATTTACTTATCTGGCTGAAGATAGAGCACTTTCTCTCACATTTAAAATCAAACTGCATGAGACCCAGTCTGAATGTAAGTGTATCACCCAGTCAGAGGACACCACAGTTAAAGAGGGAACACAGATAAACCTGCTGGCTACTTGTAGTGAAGTAAATATGTATGAAATGGCAGCACCACTACTGGCAGTTTGGTACGGAGAGCTCTTGTCCAGCTTTATTGTAGATAAAATAAGCCTTTAAGCCCACCAGCCTGACTCCAAAAGTTTTGTTACTTCACTCAAATGCTATGGGTATATATATAAAATCCCCAAACAATCCAAACCAAAATGAGAACTTCTGCTTGAAGATACAAATCACCTAAATTCAAAACACCAAAAATTTACGACTTTCAGATGGAAACTAATCACAAATTGAGACGAACCCACACAGATGGCATTACACAGCCTTGCTCCTCCATGGAGATGAAAAAACTTGTGCACCACTGGACACCACAGCCCACACAGCAATAAGCAGCATTGACAACTTTCATAAATTTGGTGTCTGCACCCATTTCACAGTGCATCCGATGCCAATCCAATGGGATTTCTCTCAGAAAGAGAGCTTTCCACCACTAGATCCCAGTGAAGAGCTGAGATTTTGTCGTGGTTTAAGTCGTAAATCAAACTTCTCCCTCTCTCTTTCCCCCCTCCACTCCGATGGGAGGGGAAATGGGGAGAAGAACTGAAAGAATGTAACTCCCACGGGTTGAGATAAGAACAGTCCAGTAACTGAAGTATAA
>JARCZZ010030612.1:0-12774 GCA_030323915.1 Brotogeris chrysoptera
AAGATGGTCTCAAACCAGATCCTCTCCTACAGTGGGCCCAGGGTCTTCATTCTCACTGTCCCTGCGTCTGCCTTCCAAAAGACATTCTCACAGTCCCTGCATCTGCATCCTCCCCACCCTCTGCCCATGTCAGCTCCCTGGGACAAGAAGAATATGCTTGTGGGATGCCCTACATGTGGCTGTCCCTCCTGGGGACAAGTGAGGCTTAAAATGATGCTGTGCTCTTGACCCCACAACAAGCAACTCACCCAACTCTCTTGACCCTTCAGCCCTAAGTACTGCCATAAGTTTCTGTTGGCCGTGACAGTCTGCAAACTCAAAGTTGTATCCAAGAATACCTGGGGCCCCAAAATTCCTAGTCCTCCACTGACAAAGCAGAAAGAAAAGGGGTATAGGCAGGAACACATACTAGCTGCTTAATGTCAAGACTGCAGTCAATTTTCTCTCACAGTTGCCAAGAGACCTATCTGCACTGGGGTTAGAAGTAATCACATTTGGGCTGACATCTCTACCCCAAGAAGGCTGCATCAGTGCCTTTTCTATCCCCTTATTGTCCATCCCACCTCCTAGCCACAACAGAAGGATCCCCCATTGCACCAACTTTTCCCTGGTATCCACCATGGCAGCATGGCTGCCCCCTCATAGCTGAGGGATGCTGCTCCAGTTGCCATAGCAATGGATACTGCTATCTTTAACCACTCTGATGTGCTGCAGCAAGAGCCTGCATAAACAAAACAGCTCCCCCAGCCCCACAACCTGGCAGTGGTGGGAGAGCCCTGCAAGGGAATAAACCTGTTCCCTTCCCCATCTCCATCACATGGCAACCAGATAATACCTCATGGGCTGCTGCAGAGATGAGGGCTAGCAAACTCCTGAGACCTACTAAGGTCCCACATGCCTGTCCCAGAGCACATCCCATTGCCAGAACACCAGATTGCAGTGGGACCCTCCAGGGCTTTATAAGGTTGAGCTGACAGGAAGGTCATTGTCCTCTAAAGGGCCAGTTCTCCTTTACCTGGCTTCAGCTTTCATGACCCTTGTGAAAACAGACTGTTTTGGGTCTCTTCATCTCTCACTGAGTGGAGCTGGACCGGCATGGCTGGACTGGTTTCGTCCACTTCATGTGAGGGAGCTGGACAAAAGGTGTTACACCCAGACCGGCTCAAAGGGCTGGTGATACTCATCAAGTGAGAAAAGGGGATGGGAACTGCCCAGCAAGACCACCTCATTCCTGTAAACCAGCCCATCTCTGACATTGGGATGTCAATCCAGGGCTTTGAAAAAGGCCAAGGCAGCTTTATCCACACTCATGGCTTGGCTAAACCGACTGTGCAGGAGTGTGTGAGGAGCAGTGTGACCCACAGCAGGAGGAATGGTGAAGGGGCTCATTGCCTGCCACCCACTGAAGGCTGGGCCAACACCACATACTCCCAGCTGTAGGACCAAGGACCTGGCTACAGGGACTTCTGAGAATGCTCTCACCTCATAGTACCCATCAATGAAGACTGTGATCATCTGTGGATTGACTCCCTGAGCCGACAGCAAGGAGCGCAGCATCCTAGGAGAGAGATCAAGGGGCCTGAGCACAACACAGCCCTAGTGGGCCCAGGCCATTCAGCAGAAGATTATAGATCCCTTGGTACAGGGGAAGTGTGCACAATTAGGAAACAGGACCTATTATCCCAGGGCTCTTCCCTTTCCCATGGTTAAGAACCCTGGGAGCTGTTCAAGCAGGTCTCCCCATGCAACCCTGGAAGGAGGCTGGATCTTGCCAGCAGGACAAAGGGAGAGCCTGGGCCATGCCTGGGGGCACAGAGCAGAGCAGCCGTGTTCCCTGGAAGTGCTTACCTGTACAGGTAGTTGGGGCGGTTCCCTGCAATAACAGCTACAGGCACATCAAAGACTTTATTGTCTTTGAGCTGGAAGAGAACAACGTGTTTGTTTAAGTGGGGCTGGGGAAGATAAGGCCAACCTAAATGATCCTATGCCACTGAGAACAGGATTCATTGGATAGGGATCAGAACAGTCCTACACCTTGGCTCATGACCACATCAACCAACCAGGACTCCACTCAGACCTGGAGACCCTGCCAGCTTTCCTCCCTCACCCTGCCTCAGACCCAGCTCCCCAATTGCAGCTTGCATTCACTTGGAGACCTCTGTCCAAACCCTTCATCACTGTGCCAAGGACACCCCAGTAGGTCAAGGGAACTCCCCTTCCCCAGCATGACCCAACCGCATGTATTCTGTATTCACCTTACCTTTGCTAGTGCTAAGGGCTTGCCCAGGCTCAGTTTGCACCATTTATCTGGTACTTAAGGACAGGGCTCTGCAACTGAGCTGCAAATACACCTGGTCCAACCCCACCCTCCCTGAATACTCTGCCCCTACACTCACAGGATCAGGGTTGAACTCAATGGGTGTGGGGTCTTTGCAGCTGCAGACACTGCCATAACCTTCTACTTTGCTGCAGAACCTCTTCCTGCGGCGGTTCAACTCTGTGTCAGGCCAGTGGCACTCAGCATCTGGAAGCATCAAAGAGAAAACAAAGACTGCTCATCCCCATGACCTCACCTTGCATGCCCCAGGCTGCACTGCCACATGCACGGCTCTCCCTAAGCTCAGCCATCACCAAGCCTGAACAAGCAACATGTCAGATGCCGGATATAACCCCAGAAGCCATTCAGAAGCCATCCCCACCATAGAGCCTCTCTGAGCAGCAATGAGTCCTGTTCAAGGCCAACAGTCAGAAAAGACTGGACCAGGCCTGGTTTGGAGGGGTGACAAATGGCCAGACCATGTCCCTGCTTCTCATTCCTCACCTTTCTCAACAACTGTGCCTGGAATTGTCATGGAAGCCTGAAGAAGGGAAGCTGGTCTCATTTTAAAAATTACCATCCCCATCTCAAACACCCTTACATCCATCCTGGGATCTTGCTAACAGACCAACAGCTTTGACTCAAAACCATCAAGAGCAGCAGGCAGGCATGCCCCAGAGATACCTGGCACCATGGAGCAGATATTGCTTCCTACCTTCCACGGATGTCAGATGAACTTCTGTCTTCAGCAGTACAGGGTCACCCCACGTTGACAGTGCAGGCGATTTTGCGTGCTTCTCCCCATATACTTCCCCTGGAGAAGGGACACAGGGTCAGGACTGTCTGCAAGGGCCCTTCCCCGCTGTGTCAGGGCATGAATAAGGGCTGTAGCTCGGGGTGGCAACTTGGCACCTTTTCCCTTTGGCCTGTGGTGAGCTGCTGAAGGGACATGCTGTGTCTCCTTCCTCACCCTCACCCCCAGGAACAGAGCTGCCACTCTCTATGACTTGTTCCCTGCTCGTACAGCATGTTGGGGATGGACTGGGTTTGTCTTTACCTGGCTTCTCCCACCATAAGGAGCCATGTACACTCCCCCAGTCTGTGCAAGACTCACCTCCCTTCTTCCCCACAAATGTCCACATATCTCTCCAGCTCAGAAACGGTGCAACTTGGCTCCCCAGGCTTTTCAGGACATTCTTGGCTGTGTCCTTGAGGTGAAAGGAGCCTTCATCCTGGAATAAAACATAACCCTGCAGCTGAGGCATGGCTCCTGATGCAGACAAGGAAAGTCTCCTATGATTACTAAAGAGGTACAGAGCCCACTCCTACCCTTGAACCCTTTGAATCAGAAACCTTCAAGAGCAGGCTGCTAAGGTCTCTGTGCCACTAAACCTAACCGTGGCTTCATCATGACCCACAGAGAGGTCACAGCAGTTGCAGACTTCTGCTTCCTTGAGACCAGACTGTCCTCAAGCAGAGCCATTTGTTCAGCAACACTTCATATAGGTAAACCTGAAACCCTGAAGCAGCACATTACTGCTTTCACAGCCATCTAGATCCAGAAGGGTTCCACCATATCCTTGTATTTCCTCATGTCCATTTTCCACCTAACCTTTGTTTATTGCTGCAGGCTCTCACACATATCATACAACAGCTTTTTGCTCTCCTGCCTTGCTGAGCATACAGCAGTACCTGCAGTAACAATAGGGAGCAAGAGGACATAGGTGATCCAGCCAGGGAGGCACAGCCCAGCGAGGATGTGACATTTAGCCCTGAGAATGCCTGACTACATTCAGGAGACAACTGCCCAGATAAGCTTTAGGGCGTCCTGACTCAAGATGACTTTTTCTTTTGACACTAAGGCCACATACCTTAATGGTGAAGATCAGGATCCGGCCCCGGGCAACCATGTTAAGGAAAAGTACCATGGCTTCATCTTCATGGGGAGAATAGGTGTCAAAGACCCTCTTGGCCATCACATGACCCTGTTGGTATTCAAACGTCAGATGCATCTTAAATGCTATATGGGCAGGACATGCAATGTTACAGAAATCCATCCTGGAAGCCTCAGTTCCTAAGTAACACAATGAGTTACCTTTCTGGTATGCCAAGAATTTAGTCCCCAGGCAAGCTCAGCCTTTGGGGCTTCACATGGGCAAGACATGAAGTGCAAAGAGGTCCATAGGACAGCACTACACAACCTCACAACTCCTCTCCTGCCTGCTTCCCAAGGACAGCCAGAGAAGCACAAGAGAAACACTGTAGGGACTATTTGGGTGACTGTGTCCTGCCGTGGCAAGTGAAGACAAACAAGCATTTGGGAGCTTCTCTCCCGGCTGGCCTTTGCCTCCTGCACCCAGCAGTTAAAGAGCAAGGACAAACACTGTCCAGTTAAGACAGGCAAATGCAGACACACAGGGATGCTTTACCGTAGCCTGATTTAAGACGATGACATGAATCCCTCTCCCCTGCTCCCGAGCCTCATCTTCCAGGACCTGCAAGTGGAGAAGTGATGAGAACCATATGCCAAGACCTCTTATCCCTGCCCAGTCACCACAGCAGAGCTCCCAGACAAGGAGCAATTCTCTCTGCTGTGACATTTTGTCTTTGCTGATGGCTGTGATGGATGCCCGAGTAGAAGCCAACACAAGGCAGCACCCCCAGAATCCTGTCTTGGCCACCACTAAAGTGCTCTCACCACCTGCTGCTTGAGGCTTCACTCATTCAGCAATATCCACCCACTGCTCAGCCAGCCAGCCAGCCCCTATAACTCACCGTTGTCCCATCCACAGCCACATAGACCTTCGACCTGCTGGAGTATACCTCGACATCCAAGACCTTCTTGTTGCTGACAGGGTGCCTAGGGACCTCCACATTCAGCATCTCGTCATCTACAGAGGAGAAATGCATATTCTCAATCAGCCAAGGCACCTCTAGCTTGTTCATGCTTGGTGCTAGCATAGACAAGCCTCCAGAACGTCATGCCCACCAGGTATCCCAGCCCAATAAACCACAGGTAAGAATGCACAAGGACAGCAGTAAAGGGAAATACAAAATGGCAACAGGTCTGGCCCCAGCTATCCTCACATAGATGTCTCAAGCCAAATGTGCTGAAGCCTTGAGTAGATAGAATGGGAATGGGAATAACCTTTTCTATTAATTTTTGTTAAAACTACATGCACAGACCTGTCTTTTTTACATGCTGTAGCTGGTCAAAAGTTTGCCCTGACTTGAAGAAATTACTTCCCTACCTCCAGTTTTCTTGCTTTCAAAGAAAAGCAAGATGCTGCCTCTCACCATAGTCCTGTGCAGACTCCTCTTCCTCCTCATAAGCAGCTCTCCTGGTGTCCAAGATCAACTTGATGTTCACAATTACAGTCACAAGCAGGAAGAGGACAGCACCTGTCTGCAATGCAGGACATTCTGTGTTAGCAGCTTGTAAGTAACATCCCCAAATTCAGCACACCTCCTCGGCAGAGGCTGCAGGGCACCCCAAGAGATCATGCAAGGGATCAGAATTATCTGTCATTTCCCGTGTTTTCTTCCAGGGAAAGGCAAAGAGAAGGGATTACAGGTGAACAAGTTTTAAGTTGAAACACTTTCATCAGCTGGAGAGCATCAGCTTCTTGAAACAAGAGAATTAACACACTTCCAACAAATGCCTGCTTCCAGATCTGTGAGCAGATTCCTATTAAAATATTGCATCAAGGTTGAGGGACTGTGCATGCAATTCAGAACTGCAGCTCCAACAGTAACCTTAACTTCTGCCTCTTCTGCAACATCACTACTCTCATCTCTCCCTCTGCAACCAGAGGATGTATTCACAGGGATAGATGCTGTGTGACTAAAGCAAGGCAAAGCGAAGAAGCTGAGGTCTGACTTGAGGAAACCACACTGCGCCACAGGCTGCAGAAAACAGCCCGCAGCCCTACTGTCTGCAGCAATCTTCAAAGCAACGTGCATGGATGTCCACACAGAGAGCGATAGGAAGGTCCAGGGGCTATGGAGCAGTACATGGGAATGCCCCAAGCATTACCACTCCCCATGGCCTTGTTGCTTCCAGACCAAGAGGATGGAGAAGCACCTGTACTTAAACGTACCTTGCTCCTCTCTTGCTCAATTTCAGTCTTTTTCCTGGTATTTGGACCCAGCGTAAAGCAGAAGCTATTCCACACTAAATGGGCCTTTTCTGAGGCAGAGTCACACAGGAAGACTTGGACCACAAACATCCCATGTTGGGAAATAATCCACCTGCAGGCGCAAGCTTAAAGCCGCAGTGCTGGCCTGGGATGCAGGACTGAAAGATAAGACCTAGCTGAAGCAATTTGTCTTTACTTTAGGGAGCTTTGTGACCCAAGGCCCAGGTGAAAAGGTGACAGCAGCATGTGGTGGCCGCGGGGCTCCACACAGGGACAAAGTCCCTGCTCAGCACCTCCAGCCCTGCCCCAGGGCTGAGGAGCAGTTCTAGCCCAGAGCTCAAAAGCTGCTCTGGACAGTCATGCTGCAATGGGAAGCTTTGCCATTGCATTTAAGACACAAAGCCCTGAGCAGCTGTCACCCCCAAAGCTAACACCGCGGCAGGGCTCCACCAGGCTCCAGGCCAGAAGGGTCCATCTGGCTCACAGCAGAGTCACCAGAGAGACCCTAATCTGACTGCTATGTGCTGCTGACAGATTCATCCATGGCCCAAAACTGTGGCCCCTTGGCCTAGCCATCAGATGGTTTCCAGTTTCAACCAGGCAAGCTCCAGGTCCTACTTTGAGTTTGGAGCACCACAAGACTCAGCATGGAGCTCACAGCAAACAAGAAGAGGGGAGAGGTTGGTGGAGGCTGCTCATAGCCTGGGTCCCTGACAAGGGGATGTTGAGATAGGTTACGGGTGATCTTGAGACTCTTCCCTTGCCCCTCAGCCCCCAACAGCTTGCTGCTTAAAAATCCATGCCTTTTTCAGCTCTAGGATACTTGATTCTCTGAGGTGTTGTATGGGGTTGAGATCACACACAGTCCTGCCCTTGCTGAGAGGCGCTAACAGGATCCCTGTCCTACCTGGCCAGCTACTACCTCTGTCAAGCAGCCAAATGGGGTCAAGAAGTAACTGAGGAAGATGGAAAACCAGCAATAAGGCACATGACAATATAACTGCCACTATGACATTTTGTCTTGTTGATCTGCTGTTGACTCAGGAGTATGAGCACCTTTGGGATCTGTGCACAGAAAGCTTTTAAAGAGGCAAGAATAGAGCCTTGGGCTCACAGAGAGGGGGAGACTGTTCCTGGTGGCCAGCAGCAAGGCCACCTTACCAACCTGACTCCAGCCTGGTCAGCACTGGAGACACGGGGCAGCAGTGTCTGGTGACCAAGCACTAAGCAAGACCAGCATCTGAGTCTAGCAAGGCTGGTTCGGTCAGAGCTGCTGATAGAAGCCCAGCTGCTACAGAACCGGCTGCCTCATACCTGCAATTCCGGTTTACGTATTTTAAGCCCAATTTTCATGTGTTTTAAGCCATGGCAGTGACACAAAGGAGAGAGGTGACAACAGACAGGCTCTAGCTCATTGTTCCCAGCAATGCCTGCCTGAATGATCTGGCCAGCCGTCTTGCTCCTCAGGGAGCCCTCATGAGCCTTTGTCCTCTCAGGCACACGCAAAACCCTTCCCTGTTCCCTCCCACAGCAACCAACTGCCAGATCTCACAAGCTCTGCTCATCTCAGGAGCAGTCCCTTTTCTGCAGCTTGCTATTGTGGGGCCAAACCCTTCCCGTCCTTACACCCCCAGGCACCCCCCAGGATGCCGACTCTGCTGAGGATTAGCAGTTTTACAGCACAAGCAACCAAGCCTGCAGCTTTCCCAGACGCCAGCTGCCTCTGGAGCATGAGATCCTGTTATTCAGCCATATTTTCTCTGTCCACCTGTTGTGTCTTACACCAGGCTTGATTTGCAAAACTAAATGGGGCAAGGATGGTTTCCCACCGTAGGCTGAGTCCTACAGCACTTGGCATGGGTTCGGAACCAGAAGGGGAGCATTCAGTCAAGTTTCTAGCTGAAAGCTTCCCAAGGACACCTGGATAACTATATTTCCTGCCACAGCCACCTAACAGGTCCATTTCCAGCTGGAAGTTGCTGCTAGACATGTCAGATCCTTCCACGCATGAGCACAAAATCACTGGAGGTAGCATTCTGGGGGACAAGTTATGTCTCCTCAGCATGTTAGGTCACTCAGACTGCCAGCAGACCCACTTCCATCCACACAGCATATCCATAAGATCACAAATCCTGCAGATTATCCTTCCTAATCTACTGCAGGCCTGTGTGTGACTCACCTGGCACAGCTTCCGCAGCGCACGCTGGTTCATCAGCTTGTACTTCCAGGCAAGATACCAGCTCCGCTTCTTGTGGGGCTTGATGGCGGGGTTGGGTTTCCACTCGTCCATAATCACAGGGGCTGGCACAGCCGTGCGGGGCAGGGGTCAGGACATGTGCTGCCCCGCTCTCATGTCCATCAGAGCTACCTGTCAGGATGGGATGGGAGCACAGTGAGAGAGGTGAGTGCTTTCAACACCACCCCACCCCCCCCCCAAAGACAGGGCCTGGCACAAGCAGTGACCATGAATGGCACTCACATACCACAAGCAAAAGCCCCGTGGGACATCCCCACCTGCAAGCACCCCTAGCTCTTAGGACTGGAAGCAGGGTGATGAGAAGCCCTTGAACCCATGGGCCAGTGAGGATTTCTTCTCCAGGCTGCCTTACAGAGGCCACTGCAGTGCAGTGAGACCACTCCCACACTCTGGAAAGGTGGGCAAGAGGCAGGAGCTGGTGACAGACCCCAAACCACCAAGCATCATGGTATCATCGCTGGCCATATCAGCCTGCAGGGTCCCTCGTGAGAACAAGCATCCTCCCCACTTGCAGCAGGGTGGCTATGAAGCAGCACCATCCCCACTACGGTGCTCCTGATAACATAGACACGGAGCCAGAGCTGAGCCGTAATCCCACTGGAGACCCCAGCATCCCTGGGGCAGAGAGGCTGTGCTCACGTCCAGGCTGCGAGCAACCTGCTGGGCCTGGGGGGGGATGCAGAGGCCCGGCAAAGCCAGGGGCCTGGCTGGAGCACAGATCCCGCCAGCGGGGCCAGGCACGGTGGGAGGCCCCAGCAGCCGCCCGGAGGGGAGAGTAGGACCCTCAGGGGAAGAGAGCCGGGACCCGGTGACGCCGAGCGGGTACCGCAGAGAGGCCCAACCACCCGGAGTGGGGAGACCCAGGGCAGCGGGGGAGAGTCGCGAAGGGGCCCCAGGCGGGGGACGGGAGGGGAGAGCCAGGCGCCGGAGGCCCAAGCGGAGCAGCAACGGGGGAGGGCCCACGCGCGGAGCCGGGGGCGCGGTCCGGACGGCGTGCGGGCCCCGCTACTCACAGTCCGAGCGGGGAGACCGAGGCCGGGATGGGCCCGACCCACCGGTGCCGCCGCCGAGCCGCGAACCCCGAACGCCGGCGGGACCGCGCCGCTTCCGGCGCCGCAGAGCCACCGCGGAGGCGGCAGGAGGCGAGGCCACCGCTATCCCCGCCCCTCCGCGCCGCTCTGCGCTGCCCGGCGGACCTCGCTGGTGCGGGCAGGTGGAGGCGGGGGGCGCGGCCTGCGCGGCGAGGCGGGGCCGCGCTGAGGAGAGGGCGGGCTGGTCGCCATGACAGCGCCCGGCTTCGCTCCCGCCGGGGCCGCGTTCCCGACCTGGGGAGCCTTCAGCCCGCCGCCGCCCGCTGCCTCCTGCGGCCGCGGCAGCGCGGCTCGCCCGCTCTGCCGGTGGGCAGGGGTAAGGCGGGAGCGCGCCGAGGCTGCCCTCAGCTACGCCATGGCGCCCTGAGGAGGACGGGCCGTTCGGCAAGCCCATCCCCAGTCGTCACCTCCTCGGGGGGTATTTTGCCCTGACGACAAATAAAGACATTGTTTTTGAGGAATCGGACTGTTGAAGCACAGGGGCTCTAAAGCCCAAACAACGCAATGGCAAAGTATGGCTCACATCGGTCAGCGGCTCCATTCATCCCTGGTGAAGCCACATCTGAAGGCACTGTTTCCAGTGCTGGGCTCCGCAGTACAGCTGGAGAGGGCCTAGTAGAGGCAACAGGGATGACCAGGGGTCCAGAGCATCTCTCTTACGAGGAGAAACTGCAGGAGCTAGACCTCTTTAGAGGAGACTGAGAGGGGATCTCATTAATGCACATAAATTTCTCCCTCTCTGGAGATATTCAAAACCTGCCTGGGCATGTTCCTGTGTCACCTGCTCTAGGTGGCTCTTCCAACCCTAACGATTGTGTGAATACAATGGTACGTTATAAAAGCTCTCTTCTGCAGTAGGGTATTTCTTCCCATCCGCCGCTTTCTCCACATACAGCCGGACACCAATATTGCTGTCAGACAAGAAGGGGTTCCCAACCTGGCACACGTCCCTCTCAGCAGGTTTTGGAGACCCAACACAGCGGCTGCTCCAGCGGTTTTCCAGGGCTCAGGCACAGGCAGGCCTCAGCCCACAGAGCCATGAGGACAAGCTGTGATCCTGACGGCCCATGGCACCACACGTCTCCGCACAGACCTAACTCTGTATTCCACTCCCTTCCCAGGATTAAGCTGTGAGCTACCTGGGAGAACTCCTTTGGCTAACACAGCCTGCAGCTCAGCCACGGGTTCTTTGAGACCAGAATCCTGCAGCAATAGTGTGGTTCCTGATTAAACACCGATTTAGGACAAAGATACGCCACGGATTACATTCACCGTGGTCTGTATGCTCCCGTCTGATTGGCATGCAGAGCCAGGAGGAAGCTGTGACTGTGTGGCGTTTTTAATCAAATAAAGATTTCTTCAAAGCTACCAGAGCTTGACTGCCTGTGCTCTTGCCTTGAGGGAGAGCCGTAAGCTCATTCGCAGGGAAAAAATACGGAGAGACAGAGAGAAAGGAAGAGGACAATTGGTTTAAAGCTGGTTTTTAATGAGGCTGGCTTTCTTCAGCCTGTGCTTTGATATGCAACTTTGCTTCTGACCAGGATTCACTTTAAACGACAGAGGCAACATTTCTCTGTCACTAATCTAATTCTCCATCATAATTGCATTTGGAGACTGGTCTGAACAGTGCCGCCCTGTGGCACTGCTCAGAAGGAGAAACAGAAATCCTAGGTTTATGGTTTCCATACAGCCACTTCCTCCTCCACGACCTTTTCCACACAGAAGTTTGACCAGGGAAAATGTGGTGATTGTGACAATCTGGCTGGGATAGCCTCGATAGACAGGCTGGCCAGCACTTCTGAGTGATTTTAAACATTTCTGCAATGTTTCTACATGTGTTCCTGAGATAGCCTTTGTACATACACTGTATGTGTGCAGATGCAGCACATCCTGGATCAAGCCGACCTGCAGCACAGGCTCTGAGCTGTATGATTCACATCTAGTATTGCCACTGTACTGAGCTCTTTCGGCATGTGCTATGTGGAATAACCTTTGTGTGGATAAAGCAGCCCCGAACTGCGGTATGGCAGGATTTGACACAGCTCTTGTGCCTCTCTAATGGAGATTTACAAAATCCATTTATTGTGTTAAACCTCACAATACTGTTCAGAGACAACTGCATTACTACAGTCCTGTCTTCATTACACAGGGAGAGAAGAGGTTCCACATACCTGTACAGTGTGCTGGCAACAGAAGCTCTCATGTACTTCCAGTAAGACCCTAACATTCTAAAATGTCTAAAGGCACAGTTCTGATCTGGAGGCAGGGAGTTTGCTAATGATTTCTAGGAAAATATGAACTATTAATTCTCAGAGATACATTTAAGAGCAGAGCAGCCACACACACACTTAAAGAGCTGCGTGAATTCTATTTGCAGCCAATTAAGCAAGTGGCATAAATTATCTGTATTTTAAAATGTTACAGAAATGGCATTTTTCTTCTTAAAAAAACCCATGGCTTTGTCTACCTTTACACTAAGCAAGACTTGTCCGACATTTTGTATGGAAACAGGTTACATGTTGTACATACTGCTAGCACTTTCACAAGTTTTTTAAAACGCATCCTGTCAATTAGATACCACAGGGCTACAGAGCTAGCTAAAATCCTGACCAGAATGCCAGCCACTGAAAAAGGCTGTTTAACCTCTCACATTTTGGACACAAGCCGTTCAGGTTTTGGTTGGTTGGTTGGTTGGTTGGTTTTAGGGGCATTGGGGTGTATTTTAATTTTATTTTCATTTTTCAGTGGGCTTTTTTTTTTTTTCTTCCTTATTTTTTCCTTAAACGATCTGTGCTGTATTTTGGTTATTTCATCTTGGTCTGTTCTGGAGCTTTGCAGTTTTTCTCAGTGATGTATTGGTTGTAGAATACATGCTGTTACATTCTCACTAAGTCTTTCTAAGCTTGGCCTTGCATTATTTTTACTCTGAATATTAGCCATCTGGCACTGTGTGCTGCAGCATTTAGTGCC
>JARCZZ010030612.1:12874-50802 GCA_030323915.1 Brotogeris chrysoptera
ATAGTGCCCCGCGCCCTGCCCGCGTTTTGGGGTGTCCCTTTTCCTCTGTGCATTAACAGCCCTTCACCCCGTCTTTCTCTGCTTCCCAATCTACACAGCATCTTCCCCACTTGGGGTCTCACGGACCCCTTCATTCACCGCCGTCCGGCCCCCCCCCCCGCTCACCCCAGGCGCTAGCTCCGGTGGAGATAGGAGTGTTCCAGGGATCAGGATTTAGGGCAGGGACCTTCGCCAAGGGCATGGTGGCGGGTCCCTCCACCCCCACGGGTGTCGCCCCCTGAGTGACAAGGCATAAGCATCGCTGGGAGCTTTCCAGGGGTTTGCTTCCTGCTGGGGCTTCTCTGGTGTCTCGTAAAGGGTTGTGCTCCTGTGGCCGCCTTTCCCGGGGATCGTGGGAGTGTCGATGGCAGCTTTCTCGCCTCCTTCTTTCCGTGGAGGGAGCAAATACCGGCGATGCCTGCGCCTCAGGGAAACGTGGCGAGATTGGGCAATGGGTTCAAGCGCTGCTGGGGGAAGGGACTCTCCCACGCGTGCACACACAGGCCAGGTGGGTGGGAACGAGCATCGTTTCCATGGGGAAACCGCCTAAATACACCTGCATCCCTGCCTGCCACCCGGGGCACCGCTGCTTTGCCCCATTCCATATTTCCCATTGGTGCTTTCATCCTCCCTTCTCTTTCATCTTCCCCCCACGCCAGCTTCCAGGCTGCACTCTGACCGGAGGAGAAAGGTCTGTGGGCCCTGAGTTGCGCAGAGGAGGAGGAGGAGGAGGAAGCAGCCGTGGTGTTTGCCCTGCCCAGGTGCAGGCAGGGTTAGCCCCCAGTCTGCAAGGCCTGGTTTTGGCCGTGTGTTATTAACCTTGGCTCAGAAAGCCTTTTCCTTTCTTGGCCCTGGCTCTTCTTGTTGGCTGAAAGAAGCAAGGACACCTCACACCCAGGTCAGCAGCCTGGGAATGGCGCCTGGGTGCCCCAAACCCAGTACAGGGCTCCCCCATCTCCCCATCCCCATGAACAAGAACCAAAGTCTCTCTTCTCAGCAGCAGAGACCAGCAAATCTCGGTGGTCCGTGGAGAAGCTGCCCTAGGAGCAGGTGATGAGAGGGGAAGACAGCAAATTCCCATACTTGCCTCTTGCTCTGAGGAGGATGTTTCATCCTTAGTGATGAAGGTGCCTGCAGTTTTCTTGTGTGCTGGGGAGGGGAATGGGACCGTATCCCCCCTGAGAGGAGTGTGATGGTGCCCTGTGTGGCTGTCCTTGGTACAAGGTTGGTGCTGTGGTGCTGCATCACCACATCTGGAGGAATTCAGAGAGCTGCTAGACCTTGGTCTTCTCCCACATTATTCTTTCCTTGCTGGAGAAGGGGTTTCTTGGAGTGCAACGGGATGGGTCAGGCTGCCCTAAAGTACAAGCAAATCGATGCTCAACTCTTTACAGCAAACCATATGGAAAGGGGGGAGTGTTTTCCCACCTTCTGCTTTTGGGGTGGCTCCCCGGCATCCCTGACAGCGCTGTTGCCACAATGCAGAGAAAACCAGGGAACCCCCTCATCAGGGTTCCCAGCCTTCCCCCTCCCGCCTCTTCTCCCTGCCAAGGCCAGATGCTTCAGCAGCGTGTGCAGAAAAGTCCATTGTAGGCAGTTTTTGAAATAACTTGCCTAGAAAGGAAGTTTCTGCACTCCAGTGCTGGCTCCTGCCCCAGTCCGGGCACATCGCTGCTGTTTTTCATGTAAATCCAGCTTGAGGAGCGAGGGGAGGGGATGGAGGATTTGTGTTGGGTCTCTACAAATCATTGCCCTTTTTTTTGTGTCCTCTGGACTGAGAGGCATCACGTGCTAAAATCCTGGCTGGAGTTTTCCCAGGCTCCTTCCTCGGATGCTTTTGTTGCTGCGCTCACTGTGGGACCGGAGATGGGGGGTCTCAAGAGACCGGTGGGTCACCTGGGGGCAGGCATGTGGCTCTGAGGGTACCGGATGCTGGGGACCGGGTGCTGTCCTTGGAAATGATCCTGTGGGGCAACTCTGATTTCCATCCCAGCTTGCTTTTGCTGGGGACAGAGTGTGTTTGTGAAACAGTCTGTGGGCATCCGCAGCTACCAGGCTGCCCGTACCTGTCCTGCAGTGGGTTTCTCTCCCACCGCTGCCATCTTATTCCCTTTCCTGGCAAAATATTTGCGTCCTGCGCAGGGGAAATCCAGTGGCTTTCGGCAGCCAGTATCACACAGACAGGAATGTCTTGGCACACGGGGCTTTCCATTAGGAAAACAGATGTTTCTGCAGCAACTGAAGCTTTGCAAAGGCTTGGAGGGGCAGGAGCCGGTGAGGGAAGTGGTGTGGTCAGCAGTGACTGTTCCACTCCACCGTCCTCCTCTGTTTTGGGAGTGTTTTGGATCTTGGGCTCCAGATCCTGTCACGTTGTCACCAGGCTTGCATGGGACCCTAGAAAAGGGGAAGTAAATGCATGAAGGGTCCCAGCCAAAACAGCGTGGGGAGGTGCTGGAGGTCCAGATAGACCCCTGCTCAGGACAATGTCCCTGCTTGGTCTTCTTGCCCTACCATCAGTCTCCTAGGGCTTGGGGGGTGCTCTGGGCTCAGACCTACACCCAGTGCCTCCAGTTCCTTGCTTACTCCTGTCCCCATAGGAGACAGGGAGACAGTGGCATAAGTGCTCTGGGTTTATTTCCCTGAAGGGGCTGGTGGGTGGTAGGCACCATAAGTCATTGGTTGCAATGGTTGTGTCCCAAAGTCTTGGACAGGATCCCCTGGGATGTTTCCCTGCAGGGTGTTCCCCCATGCCATGCTGTTCATCAAGCAGCCCAGGAGACCTGTGGCCCCCACAGTGACACCTCTGCCAGGGTGTGCTGGGACTGGGGCTCACCTTGGTCCCCTCAAACCCCTGTGTTTTCTGTCTCCCCACCAGGCCTACCTGCGAGCGGTCGATGTGAAGATCCTGCAGCAGCTGGTGATGGTGAATGAGGGCATCGAGGCGGTGAAGTGGCTGCTGGAGGAGCGGAGCACACTGACCAGCCGCTGCAGCAGCCTGGCCAGCAGCCAGTACAGCCTGGTGGAGAGCCAGGCAGCCTCACGGCGGGGCAGCTGGGACAGCCTGCAGGACCCCAATGACCCGCTGGACAGCATCTCTGTTGGTAGCTACCTGGACACGTTGGCTGATGATATGGATGAGTATTCCCAAAATGCAGCCGAAACTGCCGCTGCATCCGCATCGGGCAGAGCCCTGGTAAGGGCGGAGCAGGATTGGGTCAGGATTGACGCTGAGAGGGGTCTGGCAAAGCAAGAGAAGGGCAAAGCGGAGCACGAGTGGCCCCATGCGGATGTCTCCCCACCCAGGCTGCCCCAGGATCATCGGTTTGCGAAGGAGGCCCAGGTGGCCAACGGGCATTTGGGCCAGCAGCTCTCCTCTGTGGAACCAGGCAGAGACACCAAAGTGCCATCAGGGGCTGGGGAGAGGCTGCGGAAGGGAAACCTGGATGGGAAGGCTCGGAAAGCTGAGGGTGACTTCGAGAACTGCAAACTCAACAGCAAACTGCACTTGGAGTATGATGCCCACTGGCGCTGGCTCCAGTCTCAGGATGATGTGACGTTCTTGTAGCCCATGGCTTTGCCCTTACCAGTCCAGCCCTCCCAACTGCTCGCTCTGCTTCACTTGTCTCTGCTTGGGAGAGCTGGGGTGACTGGAGAAGGGAGGACAGGCTGCAGTGTTCTTCTAACACCCTGTCAGTGTTTGATGATGCAGCTCTAAGGGATGGGGTGCTGGCCCTGCAGCAGATTTATGGGAGAGGGGGGATGAGATGGGTCCCCATAAATTTAATCCTTTGCCCTGGGGTGGTGCTTGCAGGTGGCTGGTCACTCCTCTGTTGTCCTTCATGCTGGTGGCAGGAAGGGTTGGTGGGAAAACCTGGTGCAGTGGGACCTCTCCCCTCTAATCCTCAGCCTTCTATCTGCAAAAACTGGGGTCCCTGCCTGTAAACTGGCTGCTCAGAGAGGGCAGGAGATGCTCCCACGCATCCATGGTGGCACCAGCATGGTCAGTGTGAGGTATGAGGCAAGGCCAGCAGCAGGTCATCCCTGTTGGATGTGCTCATTTCCATCACTGTCTTCAAGGCCAGTGTCCATCCAGGGCAGAGTTGACATGGGGCACCTGGTGCTTGGCCTCAGCACATGGGGGATACTAAAACCCTCTTTCCTGTGAGTGAAGCCCTGCCTGGTTTGAGCGCCTTCATCCATACCCTATGGAGGAAGGATGATGGTGCAGACTTCTCTTCCCGATGTGATTATGCAAGATGGGCAATGTGCTGAGTGGGAGATGGAAATCCAGTTCTCCCAGTTTGTTTCTGGACTGTCTTCCACTACTGGACCATGTCCTGCTGAAACCCTGGGATGTGGCAGTGTATGGGCAGCCTGGCAGAGCCTGTGGGGCTCAGGCTCAGAGAGTGCTTCCCCCTGAGACAGTGTGATGGGGGTGATGACTGGGATTCTCCATCTGTGTGATGAATGGTGCCAGGTCTTTACTCCCTGTCAGCAACCAGAAACATGGGGCTTCTCTGCTGGGGTGGATTTGCAGTGACCCTGCCCTGGAGACATCTTCTTTGTTGTTTTAGCCTTGGCTTCTGCCTGTGCCTTTTACTGTCCATGCACTACGTCCCCCAGCACACCCCTCGTTGGCTTGTAGAGCATGGCTTGAAGCTGGAGCTGCGTGAGAGCTTGGGCAGGCCTTGCTGCCTCCATCAGATGATGCAGAAAGGACCTGAGCATCCTGCTTCAAGGAGAGGGGCTCTTCCGCGTGTGTGGATAAGCCATGGGTGCTCAGTGCTGTGACAGCTTTGCTCTCACCATGATGCTGTTGTTACCCTGCTTGTGTGGGTCACAGCCTGGCTCTTCCCTTACTGGCATGGTGGGAGGGGGGACACCATCTCCTGATGTCAGTGGGAAGCCATGAGAGAGGGAAGACCTGGCTGTGACTCTCCCTAGATGTGAGATGTGAACTGGCTGTGGTTAGGAAGGTGGTTGTGTGCATGACAGGTTCAGCTTTGTGCCTCTGAAGCAGTACCTTTAGTGGAAACTATACTTCATACTGAGACCCCTTGTATAGTGGGAACTATACTCCATACTGACATCCTCCCTTCCCCTGCAGATCCTCAGGTCTCAGAGAGCAGAACAACACCCAAAATTCCAGGAGGTGGCACCTACTGAGGACTTGGGGGAATCCCAGCAAACTGGGACCAGGTTGCCCTATATGAGCATCCCATCTGCCTGCCCCGGAGCAGCTGTGCTTGGCTTGCCATTGCCTACAAGCAGCTCATGGCTCCCTGTGTAGCTCCACTGCTGCTAAGCCACCACGTCCCCCAAGGCTGGCTGTCCCCTGCTTTCCTTCTAGCCCTGCATGGCATGAATCAGCTGAGGGTCCCTGGGGGAGACAGGATAAGTCCTTCAGTGCTGTTAAATCATTCTCATCAAAAAATAGCTGGCTTAATAAATGATAGCGTTTCTCCCAGGCCACAGTGTCAGTGCTTTGCTGAGCTTATGGGGGTTTATAGGGAAAGGGGAAGGTGAGATGCTGTGGAGCTGCTGGCAGGTTTAACCCCAGTCCTTAAACAGGGACAGACCATGCATCCAGGGATCTGCCCCTCCTCACATCAGGGTGGTGACACATTAAAGTTAAGCTTCCTGCAGCAGTTGGGTACCTGAGCACATCTGCTGGGAGCAAGGATGATGGTGACACAGAATTTGTGGGAGATGGGATGTATTTGAGCTCAGCTGATCTATGTCTCCACTTGCAAATACCCTTCCTTCCCAGATTTCCAAGGAGGATCTTTCTAGGTGTTTGCCAGCGCCATTAGCCATGCTGGGGTCATGTTTGCTTCCCTTGTTCTGCATCTGCAGCCTTGGTTCCTGCACCTCCTCCAGCCAGGGTGTGCAGGGGGCCTGGGTACGGGACAGAGACTTCTCTAGCCCAGCATGGGGTGCTAGCAGCCACAGCTCTGATTTGAGGCTGTTGGGATTTGCTCCTGTGTGGATTTTAAAGGGTGGGTCCCTTTAGAACCAGTGGAGTTTGTGGAAACATCAGCCTTTCCAAAGCAAACGCAAGCAGCTTATCCAGCCATGCCATCCCAGCCCAGTATCCGTTCCGTCTCCTGCCTTTGAAACCGTGAGCCTTTGCAGATGGAGAGGTGGATGCTGGAGCCAGCAGTTTTTGGCAGGATTTCCACATTTTAAGCTGGGCTGAGGTAAAAAATAAAGTAAGGAAACCTTAGAAACAAAATACCCAGCCCATTCCTCTTCCATAGCTAGACCCAGCGGTCAGGCAGCTCTGTATGGCCTTTGCTGGGGCTCCCCTGGGCATGAACTCTTAAGCCAAGCCTACAGGAGCCTCAGTTGCCCTTAGCCCCAGAATCTGGGTATCCGCTCAAATCTCAGCACTTCTGTCTTGCTGCAAGGTGGGTGCAGCAATGGGGTGCACAGCATCCATGGGTGAGAAACAGCCTGCAGCATAGACCTGGAGCCTCTCCTTGCCCAGGGAGGAGCCATGCCTGGCCCTGCCTGCTGCTGCCCTTGGGCTGTTCTTGGGCTGTGCAGCTCTGGTGTTAGGTAAGAAAACACGCAGATAAAGCAGGCAGGATCCCAGCCGGTGCCAGAAAACACCCACCTCTTACAATAAAAACACCATCCAGTCGTCTTTTTTTTCTTTTAAAGATATACACAGAGATTAGACTGACTTAACGAGGCAGTAAAACACTTCAATGGCTCCCCTTGCTAGCTATTAAACACTCCCCTGGGCCTTCCCCTCCCCACACGCAGCTTGACTCAGAAAGGGCCTATCCCCTGAGTGCTGCAGCCATTTAAGCAATTTATGGTAGTTCCTGTGGGGAGGCACCAGGAAAATAACCTTTTTACAGAGGGGAAGAGCCCGGTGCCCATGGTCAAACGGGAGGTGGCGTCCAGCTTCTCAGCCCCCTCACCGTGGCCTTTGGTCTGGCAGCCCTATAGCCCCATACAACCCTGTGGGCTGGCTGGTGTGGGATGCGTTGCTGTGGGGTGACCAGGGGAGTAGATGCAGGGTAGGTGGGGCTGGATCCTGGCACCGGGACCTTCATCAGGGCTAAGGCAGGGATGTTCCATGCTGTCTCTTGTACCATTCCCTGTGCACTGCTCAGGGATCAGGTGCTGGGAGGAAACCCATAATAGGGCTGCTTGAGGCTGCTCTAAAATGAACCCTTTGGGCTCTGCTTGAGGCTTGTCTCTGGCATCCACTGCTAACATGAGAAGGTAAGAAAAGGTGAGAATGGACCAAGTATAACCTGGGGCTGACAATGTCTTGCCCACTGCCTTCCCTGGGACGATCACGGGCTGCGTTACAGGGTGACCTTCCTGAAAACCAAACCCCTCAAGAGAAAGTGTTCAGTTATAGGGGAGCAATGAAGTGACCCGGTGACACCAGTGGCAATGTCCCATTCACCCTATGGTTCTCTAATTGCAAGGAGCAGTGCTGCAGGCAGAGCCCTGGGCTTGAGCTGCCTGACCCATTGCAGGCAGTGTGGGGCAGAAGAGGCCAACAAATAGGACAGGAGGGGCTGGTCATGCCCCCAAATCCTGCTCTCAGCTTGCCCTGTTTTGGCTGTGGGGATGTTCTCCTGGGCAAGGCTGAAATGGTGGTGATCCCCAGGGAGAGCCCCATGATGCCAAAACCACCTCCAGATCAGGACAGCATTCAGCCCTGGCACTGGGGACCTGGCGCCCAGGCTGGCCCCATCACCCAGCTCTCCTTCTCTCCTGGTTTCACCCATCCCGCTCCCTATGCCCTTCCCAGGACTCCCCTGTACCAGGTTAAACCAGCCCAGTGGAAGGTTCCTGCATCCTGAGTTTTCAGCTGGTTTCCAGTTTTTCCTTCTCATTTCTTCAGGATTACAGATTTCCAAAGGCAGAACCTCCTACAGGTTTTGTGCAAAGAGGCAGCTGAGATGGAAGAGATACCCCCCCGCCTGTCTTCTTTCAGTGTGTGCTCAACCTCTATTGCACACTGGAGAAGCCACTCCAGGCAGGAGATGCTCTGACTGCTCAGTGTGGGAGTGTCTCATGGGAATCTTCTGCCTCCTGTGGTACCCCCCGAGCTCCCCCCTGAGTCTGCTCTTGGGTCAGCAGCTGAGTGACCCATAGGCTGTTAAGCACAGGGACAAAGCTGGAGCACAAGCCAGGAGCAAGCTGAGCCTTTGGGAAATGCCTCCCAGAGCTGTTCCCTGCCTGGCCTTTGCTTTGGATGCTAATCCTTTGGCTTTAGAGCTTCTCAACCCTGCTTGAGAGTGAAAAACAAGCATGACTGCTTGGGGCCTCAGGTGTGTGAAAAGATGGGTGACAAGCACAGGTTCTGTGCTGGGTTCCCTGCCCAGGTCTCCCTTCCAGCCCAGCCAAGGTGCCAGGAGTCCCCTTCCTCCTCCCTTGGATTGTGGACACCCACTCTGGCCCATCAGGGTCCCCAGTGTGCCACCTTCTCCTTCCCATTCATGTACCCATCACTTGGCAAGAGTCCCGCCCTTTCCCACTTCCCATGTAGAGTGGGACCTGGGTTCACCCCGCTCAGTGCCACCCCAGGGGTGACACCAGAAGCTGTGTGTGCCCACATGCGTTGTGCTCCTGTCACCACCACCTCCTGCCTGCCTTCTGTTCCGAGTGGGGAGGGGAAGGAAAATAGGAATTGCTCTTTGGAGAAATTAATCTTCTTTCACTGTCTGAACTCGGCCTGACCAAGAGGAACCCCCCTGGGTTGGTTTTGTCCCTTCTGCGGCGTGCTTAAAGGGAAAATTACAGTGAATATGTTGCAGAGAGGCTGTCAGGGGGATGTCAGGACACATCTCCAGTGGGGACAGGATGGAGAGGAGGACCAGAGGGATGCCTCCAAATGGGAGCGAAGCTGCACTGCTTGTAGTCCTCCATGGATGATGGTGGTCCTGGGTGGGGGGTGATACAGCTAGGGCTGGGTAGGGGGACAGTGCTGGCCGCTGTGACAGGGATGGGAGGTGAAATGTGCCTCTCCCAGGCATCAAACCTCCGATTTTGCATCCCTTCTCCCCAGGCTTGAAATGGAGCAGAGAGGCCAGGCAGTTGCTCCTCTCTTCACCCATGCACTTCTGTACCTGTCTGGCTGTCTCTCCTCATCAGAGTGCTGGGACTGGCAGAGGGGTGCAACACTTGCGGCCCTCAAACACCTTCTGCAAAGGGGCTTTGAGTCCATATCTATTCCCAGCCACGATCTGTGCCCTGGGAGAGGGGCAACATTGGGAACTGAAGGGATCTGAGGGAGTTTGGGGACAGCAGCCCTCATTGTGAAGGCTCAGTCTTGGGCCTCAGGGTGGGAGGGCACAGGCAGTGTGTGTGGTGGGGATTATGGCTGCTATAAAATGCACCAGCATCTCTTGCCCCTGCTCCCTAAGGTGCTTAGGGGAGGAAAGAGGCGCTTAAAGAGCAACCTCCTGCGCTAAGGAGGTGCAGAGACTGGAGCAGTCAGAGCAGCCTGGCACCCTCATCAGTCCTCTTTCCCCTTGGCACCCCCAAACCTCCCCCAGGCAAAGCAGCCCCCAGCATCTCTGCCCATGGACCTTTTCCCTGAGCCCCTGATGTTGGATTGCCAGACCCTCATACCCTGCTTGGAGAACATGGGGGACAAGGAAGGGGTTGGTGGGGACAGCTCAGCCCTGAGCAGGGGTCCTGGTGGGCAAGAGGAGCAGTTGAGGTTGCTGTACCATCTGCACTGTCCCCCAGACAACTCTTCTTTATCCACCCTCTCAGTTTTGCTTGTCCATCTGGTTCTATACTGCCACCCCTCTTCAGAGGTGCTCTGAGGGTGCTGGAGATGTCCTCCAAAATGCAGCCAGTCCAGGGGTAGGTGCCTGCGCTGAAAGCCACTGATGTCTTGGAGGGACAGGGGCTGCTTTCAGCCAAAGGCCACACTGCTCTAGTTTCTGGAGGCAAAATGGTTCCATGGCTCCTCATGACTCTCTGACAGGTTCAGAGCATCCTCAGAGCTCAGCACTAGTGCGGTGTCTGTTGACAAATCAGGGCAAGGCAGGTGCCAGATGATGGCAGTGATGCAGGGATGGTGTGTGTGTGTGTGTGAAGGTGGTGTGTGAAACTGCTATCCTCTGCTGTTTCCCCTGTCGTGTTGCAGGTTCCGGTGGGGTCACAGCAGAGAAAGTAGCTGCAGCCAAGGGGTCCTGCACAGCCCCAGCCTGGTTCCCGGTGCTGACCAGGTGAGAGGCTGTGGCTCAGGAAGACGGTTGGTGATTTCCCCCCGCCATAGCATTACCTGAGCCTCGGTTGGTCTGGAGATGGGCACCAGGATCCTTCCTTGCATCCCTGCAAAAAACGGGTTTCAAAGGAGGGGTCCTGGCTCCAGGAGAGGTGTGTGCTGAGGGTGATTACTCACCAGTCTCCTCCCAGCCTTGAGCAGCCCGGTAGACCCCGGTGTCGGTGGCCACAGGAGGGAGCTTGGCTCCTTCCTTCTCCTGCTCGGAGGACAGTGTCCTGGGTGGATGACAGCCACGCTGGTGCTGGGTGCGAGCTGCTGCATTGTGCAGGAGCATCTCCGCGGGGTCAGACCGTGTCATGTGGGACCCAGCGAGTCTCAGGAAGGGAGAGCAAGGACCGGGGTGGAGTGGAAGGGGCTGCTTCCATCCCCAAGGAAGCCTCATTTCCAGCAGCTGGGTGATGGGTCCCCAGCACAGATGAGCTGCTGGGGCTGTTGCCTGCAGCTGTGGGGGGACCAATTGTGACCGGTGAGTGCCATGTTCCCATGGCAGGGACCATTCCCTTTGAGAGCAGTGCCAATGCTGGACACATGGCCTCACTGTCCCCCCACAGCAGGGGTTCACCCCAATGCCCAGCCTCTACGTGTCTGAAGAGCAGGGAAGCAAGGAAACCAGCCCTCCCACCATGCACAAGCTCCTGTCCCCCAGGAATCTGGACCTTCCCAGTTCCCCCAGCACACAGCCAGCTCCATCACTGACAGACCCAGGCTCCCACCCCAGCATCCCTCCGTGCTGCTGTGACATTGCTGCCTGGCTTCTCCTTGACAGCCCCACAGCAGGACATAGCATTACAAACCCAGGGCCAAATAGGAGAAGAATGTTGGTTGGAGCAGTGGAGTGTCTGACTGGAAATGGTTAATTACTGAGGGGTGGTTTGCGCTACTGTAGCTACTGCCCTTGCTTGCTGCAAAGCAGACAAAGCCCCAGCATGGGACTGCTGGTAATGGCTCTCATTAAAAGCTATCAGAGCAGGAGGTTGAAAATACATTCATTTTACCCTAACTGCATTCAGAAGGGGAAAATGATGCTCTGGCTCCCACTGTTAGGGGTGCACTGTGTATCTCAGGCTGGGAAAGGCAGGGCTCGACTCCCTGAAGTCCTGACCACTTGTCTTCTCCTGGGATCAGATCTCTGGGCCATCATTATAGCCTTTTATTAAGGTTAGGAAGTATGTGGAGATCAAAGGGATCTTCATAAGGAAGAGGCACTGGGACCAAGGAATGAGGTTAGTCCTAGTGCCTGTGCTCTGCTATACAGAGAAATGATGGATCCTGGTTCAAAAACCCAAGCAGGGCAAGAACTGGCCTTAGAATACCAATTAAACCATCAGGATGCTCCTTTTCCCACTTGGTCTGGGAGGCCACCCCCCACCTCACCTGCTGCTGGCTTCCCCTGAGCCCCTTAAAAGAGGGGAAGTGAGGATCCACCTGGAGTTAGCAATGGAAAGGGTGCCTTTGGGCAGAGAGAAGTGGAAAGAAGAGAGAAGGGCAGTTCTGGGTGTCAGTGCCCCAGCAGGGAAGAGGAAGGCTCCCAGCAGAGTTGCAAAGCTAAGGGGAGGAATGATGGCCTGCGCACATCATCAATGTACATAGTTGGATTTGGCTCCTACTGACCTTCCAGTGCCTTCCTGCAGCCCCCAGCTCATGCTGCAGCCGCAGCTCCCTGCTGTATCCTGGGCTTCTCCCCAGAAACAGACACCCCCATTTCTCATGCGGCCTTTTTGTCGCCCTTGCCCTTTTCACCATCCATCCCTGTGCTGCATGGCAGCCGCACTCCAAAGGACCACTTGGCTGCTCTCTGGATCATTCCTCTTGCGAGCTTTTTTTGATGGGTGTATTTTGTGTTTGCCTTTCTTTTTGCTATTCACAGGGAAGAAAGGGAGGTCATGAACCCATGGGCAGACATCAGGGCAGGACTGATGAGCCCGGGAGAAGGGGAATGCCACCCACCCCAGCAAAGTCCTTAGAGGCTGGCAAAACCAGGGTGAGAAGGGCTTTGCTCTGTGGTGCCAGCTCTGCCCTTCCCTTCTTCTCTTTGCCTGGTCTTGCATGGTGGCTGCTGCAGTCCCACTGCGTCTTCCTACTGCTCCATAGCTCCGCTCCATTCCCGCTGCTCCATCCCGCCTGGCCTAGCCACCGTGCCCATCACGTCTGTTGTGGTAAGTGGCAGGTCTCGCCGATGGCGATGACCACATCCTGGGGCTGGCGGTCCCGGCGCCGCGGCACCTCGGGCATCTCACTCATCTCATTGACGCTGTTGCTGATGCAGTTGACGTCGCTCTTGTTGCTGTTGTCATCCGGGCTGGGGCCAAAGATCCAGTCTGGAGGAGGGAAAAGCACAAAACAAGCTGCTGGTTACGTCTGGCTGTTCCCAGAGTCAAAGCTGGCTGTGAAATCACTGCCTCCCACTACATCTTGCCCTCACTCTGGTTATTTACCATCCCACCCCTGCCCGTTCAGCCCCCTTAGATCCCTTGGTACTGGGGTCTCTGCTCTTCCCAGCTTCAGGCTGGTTTTCAGGCTGCTTGTTTCTGGAAGCCCTCCTGGCTTAGGCAAATGAAATCACACTGCTAATCCCAAAAATGAAGTGCTTCTGAAGCGAAGTGTGCATCTGGGCTCTCTGGCAATGTACTCCCCACAGCAGGTTTTTGCTGTCAAAAACAGAGGGAATGATTAAATAACCTTGTGACATCCAAAAGGGGCTGGAGGCATGGCTGGGGACACGGCTGATCTGCCACGGGAGTGCATCACAGCCACTCTAGGGCTTCAACCCCTCCATGGGCAGCTTTGGGGCTGTGCTTCTGGCCAGGGCACTAGGACGTGGCTCTGAGCCTACCCAGCTACTCTGACAGCCCTGGGGGTGACTGATCCTACTCCAAAATACAGTGGTCACTGCTGGAACATGGTATGACCATGACATCCCTTGCAGCACAAAGCGCTGTGGCTCTGCGGTGTGCTGCTTCCCAAACATCTATTATTTAAAAACCTGGTTGTTTGGGCAGTGAGAAGCCATGCCCAGCCATGATGGAGACACACAAGCAATGAGCAGACCAAAGCTGGGCGAGTCTAGGTGACAAGGGTGGGCAGTGGAGCGCCGGGACCTCTCTGTTTCAGCCCTGTTCCCAAAACAAAGCAGATATGGGTATCAGGAGGCAGACAAAAGTCCAGCCTGGCTTGGTTGTTTCTGAGGGACTCCAGTTATTCACCAATGAATCCTGCTCAGGAAATAACATTTCTCTCCCTTGTGACGTTTTCTGTCCCCATGGGCATTTCAGTCGCAGCTCTTTGGAGGAGGATGCAGGCTGCCTGGTAGAGCAGGGCCAGAGAAATGCAACCACAGTGAGACACTGCCTTTTCATGGGCTGTGGAAAAAAGCTTTGCATCCAAACCAAGGCTGAATGATAGCAAACGCAGGAGTGGGCTCCCAGGTGTGGAGGGAGGGGAAGATCTGACTTTTTTGGGTCACCAGTGGTGTCCGGACTTTGCTGCAGCAGTGATAAGAGAGATGGGAATGACCTGTGCTCCTCTCTGTGCTTGCTGTGTGTGCTGTAGGTTAATGCTGGAGCTTTTTTGAAAGCCCTAATGCTTCTTTTTTGAAGAAACACCCAAAGTTTTGCCATTTTTCTCCAGCCTGAAGCCATTTGGCCACACCATTCCCAAGGGGACGGGACATGGCTTTCGGGGTGATGCTCACGCTGTGGAGTCAGGGTGGGTGTCCAGCCCTGCCATACGGACCAGGCAGGGAGAAGAGGGGTGTTGTACCCCACTGCTGGTGTGGGCTGGCTGGACATGGGTGCAGGTTCCAAGGAGCAGAAGGCTTCCCCCACACTGGGCACATGTGATGTGTCCAGAGAGTGACTATTTATTTCTTGTTTTTCCTCTTTTGTTCACCTCCATCAAGATTTGCTGGTTGTGTGAGGGAAAGGGCAGGAGAACCTCCACAGTCCCCCCAGCTACCTTGATGCTGCCAAGAGTGACTGGAGAACACAGCGGAGATGTGGTCCAAAGGCTTTTGGGAAGGCCTGGATCTGCCCCAAGTGCCAACTGGGACATTTAACTTTCACTTGCATGGTCCACAATTGCTGGGATCTCCATTGCAACCCTTCCCTGAGGAAAGCAGCCAAGCCCAGAAGGCTCATTTAGGTCTTTTTCCCTTTATAGCCTCCATTTTGCTTGGATTTACTTGATTTAGAACAAAGCCAAACACTCCACTGGCTGCTTCCTGGCAGCCTGGTCTGGGTCCTTGCTAGTTGGACCCCCCCTCTCCTGCGCCTAAGACCTCCTAGGCTCACATGCAGCCGCTTGGCATGAGGTGGATTCAGAAGACAATAGCAAGATTGCTTCCTACAAATGCTATTAAAGTTCTCAGCTTGCTTTCCTTGACGTCAGCCATAAAACTCCAGTGGGAGCAGGGGCTGGTCTGGCAGGGAAGAAGAAGAATATCCTGTAGAAAAAGAGCTGATGGGTACCCAAATATCCTGAGAGCCATTGCATGAGGGTTGTTGCATGTTATGGGAAGCAAAGAGCACAGCTTTGCATTCCTGTGAGAGAGGGGAGGTGGCATTTGGTGGCCAAGCAATGAAAATTTGGGGGTATTTGCAGGCAGCAGAAGAAGCCAGAGCCAGGCACAGCACAGCGATACCATTATAAAGGGAGAAATGCAGAGGATGGTGCTTTGGGAGAGCAATGTGGGGCTCAGCAAAAGCTATTTCGATGGGAAAAGGGTCAGGGTGCATCATCACCAAAGGGTGCCAGGGTGCCAGGGAAGGTGGCTCATGTGAGGTTGCCACAGTCTAATTCCTAGGTAAGAGTGAGCTGGATTGTACGCTCTAATCCGAACTGCTGCTTCCCTGGGAATTATTTCTGGAGCCTGCTGGATCTAATTACCCAGTAATCTGCAGGAAGATGTAATTAGGCTGTCATTAGAGGGTATTTACTGCGATGCCTTTATGATTTGACTGTGTAAGTAAGGAGTGAAGTAATTACACAATTACACGTTATTTGTGGCCATTTATGGCCTGTAACTTCAGTGTGTTGCCATGTGTGGAAGAGGGGAGCGAGGCCCCATGGAATTGGTGGATGATCTCCTGCCAGCAGGACCCTGGAGAAACAGCCATAAAGCTGTCAGCACCCTCAACATGCTCCTCCCCAGCTTCCCCCCCGCCACCAGGTCCTCTCAGCCTGTGGCTGAGAAACCAAAGTCTCCCAAAGGTTATCTGGGGAGGAATGAACGAGAGGAGAAAGGAGACCTGCATGGCTTTGGCCCCATGAGATTAAACCTTGCTCTGATGTAGAAGGATATATGCATGGGATGTGATGCACGGCCTTACGTCAGGCACAAGCACGTGTTAGAAACCTTGATAATGAGCCCTGTGGGGGAGAGTAGTCAGGTAATGGAAGGTAGTGAGGGGCTGGGAGTCAAGGGATGGTGGTGACCATCTCAAGGTAGCTGAAGCCTTTAGCATTGTGGCAGGGATTTCTCTCTTCATCCCTTACATCTGGCAGGGGGTCTGCATGAGCAACAGAAAATGGACACAGTTGTCACTGAGAGGAAAATGAAATAAATCCTCTTTTGGAGGAAGGTCACCATTCGCGTTCACACAGGCTCCAACCACAAGGAGCAATGTGTCACATGAAAGAGAGGGACAGTTACTTTCTCAGCCAGGCTGGGAAAGCAGCTGACCCAGAGGCACATCTCCCCACTCGCCAGGAGCTGCCGGGGCTCAGCCTGCCTGCTGAGGTCTTGAAAGGCGAGGTGGATAGTGCTGAGAGGGGGTGAGATCGATATGGAGTGATTGATCCAAAGCAGCTGGGGAGAGGAGATAGGGCAGGCTGGGTAAATCAGGACTTGTGGAGTAGAATCTCTCCCTAAATAGCTGAGTGATGTGGCACAAAGTGCCCCTGCACCTCCCTGGCTCTGCCTGAGTCTTTGACTGCATCCCCGGAAGCAGGGCCCTTAGGATGTGCTGTGATTTTGGGGGCAGACAAACACTATTCAGGGCTTCCCAGTTTTCATAGCGTGTTTTACCTCCCCTCATACCATCACCAAGAGGGATGATCCTCACCCAGAAACCCCTTACAGTGCAGGGAGTAGCCTCCTGCTGCCTGTGTCCACAGGAGCACAGGGATGCTTCATGCCCAGTCTTATCCAGGCCAGGTCCCCTGCATCCACTGGTGACAGGGTGGGATGTCTAAGAGGCACTTCAGCCACTGGAAAAGAGATGTCCCTAACAGAAGATTGGAGGGAGGTGGGAGAAAGGCCTGAAACTTAAATGCAACGCAGTGAGACATTCACACTCCCTACAAAGATGGAAACAAGCAAAGGAAGAAGAAACCTGTTAGATGAACAACTGAACTCCTGCTCTAGTTTTATTGGCTTTAAATGGAGCTGGGTGTGAAAACAGCTGCTAAAAAGGCCTTTTTCGCAGCCACAGGAGCAGAAACACCTCTTCCTTTGAAACAGGTCCTGACCCAGCAATTGCCTTGTGCTCTGCAACAAGGCAGGACCAGCTCTGGCCAAGTTCAAGGGTATCTCTCATGTGACTCATGTCTCTTTGCAGTCTCAGCTGGACATCATATCTGTCTCATTTGCAGGATGAACTCTGCTTATTCATTAGCAAAATCAGCAGATATCTCCCAGGTTTGTTCTGCTGGAAAATCTCTGCCTCTGGCAGTAGTAATTTGTTATCAAGAGGTCCCTTTTCCCCCAGGTTCAGTGTCTTTCTGAATTAGCTGGCTGTTGGAGTCTGTTCTTCCTTCCCTGTTTTGCAGAAATTTCCTAGGTTAGTCATCCTGGCCAAGTCAAAACTGTCCTACACACCAAGCAACATGAGCACGCTGCTTTGCTGATGGACAGGTAAGGGCACTGTCCCTCTGCAGAGCTGTCACCTGGCATGAAGGGGAAAGGGGGTGACATGGAAAAGGCGTTCAATTAATTATGATATTCTCTTAAAAATAGCTCCTCTGCACCAATACAACCCTGGACCAAGCCTGCATTTGATCCCAGTCACATCCCTGGGGAGTGTTGCTGCTCTGGAGGGCAGGTTTCAGAGAGGTGGTGGCTCAGGTGTCCTACATGGGAGGTAGGGATGCTCCTGGAGTGGTTATTTGCTCTTCACATCCTCCAGCCCGTGGAGGCAAAGATGGCCAGAGAGTGAGGAGCTGTGCTTGGTCTCAGCTCAAAAACACCAGCACTTGCAGAGGAGTAGAGGGGCACAGTGCTCGCCTTAGGGACCTGACAGCCCATCGCTGGACCACGGGATGGCAGGCATGGAAAAGCCACTGTGGGATGGTGCATCCCTGAGGCCAGCCTTAGTCTATCCCTGGCAGCATGTGCTGGGAGCAATCCCACTGCTCAGGCTTTGTGCTTCAAAGGTTTGGCTGCAGAAGCAGCTGTCCTGGAGTGGGGCCACTGCTGCCTGCTTTTGGCAGTGCCAGACCACTGTGACCACTTGTCTGGCCGACAGCCGCATCCTGCAGCTGTGGTGATGCCAGGATGGATGCGGCGATGGGGAATCTGTCTGTTATTACAGTAGCTGGGAGTGTGAATTAACCCACTGGAGACCATCCTACAGCAGCCACTGCTAGACATCAGTGCCACTAAGCAGTGCCTAAGAGCCACAGTGCACCCCCATGCACCCAAAGGGAAAATGAGGAAGGGGCTTAGTGTTAGAGGTAGGTTAGCACCCAGATGGAAAACAGAAGGGGACCTGATGCAGTCTGTTCTTTTCCATCAACTTTGGGAGGCAAATGAATCATAGTCAAACCAGAGCCCAAAGAGAAGATGTAAGTCTTCTCTGATGGGCCTAAAACTCAATTTGCAATCCCTGTCATGGGCTGAATTATCCTAAGAGCCCTGTGGTTCTGTGTGGAGCAATTAAAAGTGGATCCTGACTCCCTTCAGGATCACCCAGCAGCTATTTTCAGTAACACCACATTCATGCGCAGCTTCTTTGTTCAAGGAGACCATTTCCTAAAGAAGCCTGAAATGTGGCGGGTGGAGATAAGGCTAAAAAAGAAAAATACAGCTGGTGGGTCAAAAGGGCAAAGAAATGAAAGACCCTGCTCCAAGAATGGTTTAGGGTTTTTAGCTGCCCTGAAGCCATCAAGCAGCGCAGTGCCACCAGCATCAGCGAGCTTGCCCTGCTGAACCCCATCTTGGGCTCATTCCCAGAGGAAAAACTTCCTTGAGGTCCCCTCCGGAGGTCAGCAGCTCAGAGGAAACCTCGTCTGAACCGTGTGACACCAGCAAAGGTCTCTCTGCAAAGCATCAGCTCCCACGCAGACCCGAGTGGTTCCGTGCAGGCAGCGCTATGCTTTCCCGGGGACCACACGCGCTGCGGTCCCCATGGCAACAGCTTTGTTTCCAGTCAAACTTTTGGTTGTTTTTTTTTTTTTTTCCCTTTTTCCTCCTTTTTTCGCGTGTTTCCAGAAGGGCAACGTGCAGTGAACTGCTGGGGACGGAGGAGGGAGGGCGGGCTGATTCCCAAGGATTGCAGTAATTAGGCGCTCCGTGCGTTGGTGACAGGCTTGTCATTTGCCAAGCCGGCACTTCTCCGCAGCGCCGTCTCTGGCAGTTCTCCAGCGCTCCCGAGTTAAGCCGCTTTCCAAATGCTTCGACCCAATTTGTCTTAACTGGTAGCTGGGTCTGAGCGGCGCTCACACAGAGCCTTCCCCGCCTGCCTCGCAGGGCTCGCATCCATCCCCAGGCAGAGATATCCGATGAGTTTTGGGAAAGGCGCAAACATGAGGCTTTGTCGGCTCCAAGCAAGTGGGAAATCAGAAACCAGAGAGAAATCAGGCTCTCCTTAGCCAAGTCTGTCCAGGAAAAGCTGAAGAGGGGCCTTTTTCAGAGCCCTCTTATCCCTATCCAGGTGGATGAGGACAGACAGGGTCCTCATTCTGGCTGGAGGGGATCTCTGCCTTCATCCTCTCCAATAATACATCTTTCCCCCGATGCAGCCTCCCATTTCCTGCTCCTCCCTACCGAACTGGGTATCGAAGCTGCGTTCATCTCTCCCCAGAGATGCCTGGACAAGCTCTAATTGAATTTTTAGAAGCAGCTGCAAGAGGTGTCAGTGTCTCAAACACCCATTCAGATTTCATAGGGGAAGAGCTCAGCAGCATCCCGAGAGCCCCTTCGCCATCCTGAACTGAGCCCAGCAACTGTGTCCCCGTTGGTGCATGGAGCTGGTGATGCTTTGACTCCCCCAGTGGTGTTCTACAAGCAGCTGGTGAGGAGTTAAAATCATCCTTGATGTCTCTGAATGACTGTTTAAAGTAGTAATTAGCTATTCACATTTTAATCTCCCCCAAACACGCTCCAGCCCTTTGGCATCTTATTTCCATCTCTCTGTATCCTTCTAAATATGATTAGTGCAGAAACTCTGTTAGTGGAAGTTGGAGCTGCTGCTGAGTAAATGAATTCAGGCGTTGTGTTGAGGCAGCTAATGGACCAGTTTCTTATTTACTATTCCATGGTCCCTCTGTCCTGTCCCTGAAGTAATTTTATGCAAACTCATTCAAATGGAACCTTCTCTTTAAGGGCTGTTTCTTGGCAGTGTTAACAAACATGGACTTGTCTGCTTTCCTCCAAGGACTGGCTCATTTTAAGTGCATAAATGGTGTGAAGACAAGCCTGGAGTGCTAAATAGGACAAGTCAGAGGCAGCCTTTGGCACTGAGGGGTGCTGCTGGAGTTTGGGAAATGCCTTCTTCTCTGTCTGGACGGGGCAGAAGCTCACATCTGGATTTTTGACCCTAACTCGGAGAGATGTCACCTCTACCAGGGCAGAGAGGATGCTCTGTGCCCAGTGAGGGTATTCAGCTGGGAAAGGGCTTCTCCGAAGTGGCAGAAAGTGGGTAGATATTCCTAGTGCCTGGCCAGCCCTGGGATGGCTCTGGTGCTGTGAAAGGCTGTGGCAGTCCCTTTGTGTCCCTTTGTGGCTTTGCTAGGGGAGGGACACCCTGCTGACCTCATCCCACACAGAGGCAAATCAAAAGGTGCCCAAGGTCACCAGGGAGCATTGATGCTGAGCATCGCATGGGCATGGGTGCCTCTGACCATGGCTTCAGCCTCTCTCCCTGCCTGGAAGGGCATAACATTTACGTGGATTTTGGCTCTGTTTTGCAGTACTCACTCAAGGGGTGGTTTTGAGCACTCAAGTCCATGCCCTCCTGCATCAGGTACCCCAGTAATCAGGGCAGGGGTGTCTGCTCCATGGGGCACTGCGACTTGTAGGGGTTTCTAACATGGCCTGACCTGATCCTTTGAGCATCTCAGGGCAGGAGTGTGTACAATTTTAGGTGTTGTCCCTTTGTTGGGAAGGCAATGCTAAATCAGATGAGTGGCAGAGCTGGGAGATGTTACAGCCCCAGCAAGAAGCTGATTAAGCGTTATATTTAACGCTTTAAGATGGTAACTATTCCCTTCTAGCTGGGGCAAAGACAGACTCCTCCGCAGCAGCTCTCTGCT
Source organism: Brotogeris chrysoptera (assembly GCA_030323915.1). Lineage (NCBI taxonomy): Eukaryota > Metazoa > Chordata > Aves > Psittaciformes > Psittacidae > Brotogeris > Brotogeris chrysoptera. The sequence goes on from JARCZZ010030612.1 coordinate 33,657, forward strand.
GTTTTCCTGGCTGAGCCTCACGTGAGACCCTAAGCACTGCACCCTGCCGGGAGGTTTGACCTTTCTTGTCCCAGATCACTCTTTCCCATGTACCTATGTCCCAAATCCCACCTTCTCATATACCTATGTCCCATATCTGCTGGCCCCTGCTTGGTGATGACCCCCTGCCCAAGGGTCTTGGCTTGTCCTTCCATCAGCAAGGCATGGGTGCTGCCTGCCTTGCAGGCAGTGGTTAGAGTTTTGACTGGTGTGTTTCTCCTGCATCCCAGGAGCATGGAAATGAAGGGGAATCATGAAGGAACACGTGTGTTTTGCTCCACATGAGTGTGATCTCCCTCCCACTGCAGAGATGGAGCCTGCAGGGCTGCATTCCTGGCTGGGGGGCAGGCTCAGAGCAAGGGTTGTGCAGAGTGATTTCAGGTCTGTTCCCCTGCAGAGGACATTGCTCCTCAGAGCTTTCAGTGGGGGGTATATACCTCTGCAGGAGCTACGAGCATAGATCCATCTGTGGATCCCTCCTGGCCCCCCATCTGAGCTGGAAAACTGCCACCATCTCCCTGCAGCAGGGCCCTATCCCCACAAGGACATGACAAGCTGGCTGCGGGGGCCAAAAGTTGCCATGCATTCAGAAGGGAACTGGGCACTTTCACACTTTCAGCACAACCAGCCTGACAAATTATGGGCAAACAGCAAGAGTGCCACCGAGAGCTTGCTGTAAGCAGCCAACACCTCTGCCTGCACCTCTGCTTGCCCACAGTGGCTGCAGCCAGCAGAGTGTTTGAGCTTTTGTCCCCAATGACAAGGGACCTCGTTCATCAGCAGCAGGATGGAATGAAGAGCTGGGAAGCCACATCCCATAAAAGCATGCACTCTTTGGGCTATTGTTGTTCCGATTTGTTGCACAGGCTGTAATTGATTGTGCCAGATGCTGTACAAGGGAGTAAGACTGCTGAGCTGTGTTTCCTGGGAGTTTGTGGATTCTCTGGTGTCTGATCAGGGGTTAGGCTCACATGGCAGTTATTGTTTCACAGTGCACTGGCGGGTTGTTCTCCTGTGCTCAGGTATCTGTTGACATGAAACTTTTCATTTTGGAGACCTCTAATCCAAGCTCAGTTGTTTGGCAGCACCAACTTATGCACACACACATTTATACATACATGCACAAGCCTCATCTCTTTAGGAAGGGAGCTGAACCCGAGAATTTTCTCTGGGAAGCTCATCAACACACAGCTCAGCTTGGAGAACCCAGCACATCAGGTGAACTAACACTCCTGTAAATGTGAAAGGGTAAATGTTTGGTCTAAACCCCACCAAATCGAAGGAGCATCAGCCAGCCAGCATCCCTGGGCTCTGCCCCAGGCTCTTTTTGACTGCATGCACACAGCGCATGATGCCTGCACTCACCTATAAAGTCATGAATGAGGTCCTTGATGAGATGCCCGACGATGGCATACGCCACTGCCACCACCACCAGAGCTGCCATGAGAAGGTAGAGGACAGCTTTGGGCAGAGGAATGGCGTCTCGAGGAGGGGGCTTGTACTCCTTGTAAAGCTGGTCATTGTCTGAGTATGAGTACTGGAACAAGTGATCCAGGCCAGCTGTGAAGTTGCTGGAGTTCATGGACTGGCTGTTGGACAGGTAGCTGTCCTGCTCAGGGTCCTGCAGGACACTTACCACTGAGCTGGTGGTGGCTTCCACTTGCTGTACCAAGTTCAGAGTCTTGTTAACGCTGGGAAGGATCTGGGAGAGGAAGGTGCTCCAATCTTTGATGGCACTGATGTTGCAAATGATCATAATTGCAATGGGGAGAGAGGTCTCCAAGCCCAAGAGATTTAAAAGGGAAAGAAAGAGGCAAGAATTGCCGTGCTTACACCAAACCATGTACTGCAAACTGGGCAGAGAAGGTCTTGCTGGAGTAGGTTTCTCATTTGCGAATTCTTACATGATCCAGTAGGGATGTATCTGTGGTATACTGGTCCTCACCACTGGAAATGCCCGCAGCAAACCCCTATAGGCATGAAGTTCTTTGGGAAAAAGTAGGTGCTAGAATGATTTTGAGCGATACCATTTTCGTCCCTCAGCCATCTCCCCCAGATACTACTCACTGATGAAAACCAGAGAGGCAGGATCCTGTAGGTCTTTTCAGTCATCTGGAAAACAAACATAAATCACGCTTCTCCAGCCTCTTTTCACAGGTGACGGTCCTTGGAGAGGCAGAAATCCCCCTTTGCCATCCCTCAGGCTCAGTTTGGGTACCAGCAGGCGCAAGGTGTGCGGCGCCGTGCCTCTTCTCTCCCGTAGCGCTGCCTGAAGCGTCCGCAGAGGAGAAATGTATGCTCAAACCCCACAAAGTTCAGCTGCTCACAGTGCGTGCCAGTGCCGGCAGCAAGCAGCTCCCAGCCGCGCTCTCAGCAACTTCTGTTGCCGGCATCTCCTGACTGATTCCTTTAAGAACAAAACCATAGTCAGAGACGATGTCCACAACCGGTGCCTGGTCTCCAAAGGGCAGCCCAAATGAGGAGTGGCTGCTCTCGGGTTTTACCTTAAGGACTTTTGCAAGTGAACAGATCAGCTCTCCTGATGCTCCAGCTTGCTCTATCCAGCGCTCGGCTCCCTACTGACCTCGCAAACAGCAACAGCTCCGGTTCCGCTGCCGGCTGTCTGCGGGGTGTGCGTGCATCCGTGTGTGTGTATATACACTCCTCCTCGTCCTCTTCCTCTCCTGTCCCTTCACCCTACAGCCCTGCTCGCTCTTCCCAGCCGCCCCGGCTGCCAGCAGAGAGGGGGATTATCCACCTCCGAAGGGTTGGCTCCACAACTCGCAAGCGCGCTGTGAAGCCGGCGGCTGCTTCCCGGGGAGTTAATCCTTTTGATTCCACAAGACGTGCCTTGATCCGCCCGCTGGATCCTCCCGGTGGAGCTATGGAGGGGAAGGTGGGGAGCAGCCGGAGCGTGCGTGTGGGTACACGCGTGCTCATGAGCGAGCAGCCGGCGCGTCCCAGACGCAGCACAGGCTCAAGCAGCGCTGAGGACGGATCTGGGGTCCCCTCCGGCGCGACCGCCTGGTCCAGCCCGGCCGCGAGTGCTCAGCACAGCCTTTGTCTGGGAGCTGTGCTGCCGGCAGGCAGAAATCAGATCGCAGGCGCTGCCGGGAGGAAGGCGGACATCATCAATCCCACCGCCAGCATCCCAAGGGAGCGATGCTCCACACAGCCCTGTCCTACCCCCTCCCCGCCCAAGACAAGTTTTTGGCATCAGCGGGATGCCTGACTTGCAGAAAGCCTGCAGGATCTGGGGCTGAGCTCCCTTGCCATCTCCCCACTCTGGGTAGCTCCCTATGTAAGCTAGCAAGAGCCAGCCTGTCCCTGGTCACCTTGATGATGGTTTTAAACTGGTCCGGGTTCCCTACAAATACATTTCATCCACCTTGGCAATGGGATTTCATTGGGGTGCTGGCTCGGCTTGAAGGCACTGGGACTTTTTTAAAGAGGAGGAAGAAGAAATTTTAGAGAGGGGGAAATTGTCTTAGAGAGGGGGAAATTGTCTTTCTATATTCGGAGGTGAAAATAAATCACAGCTCCATCTTTCACACCCTTTTTTCTTTTTTTTTTTTTTTTTTGGGCAGCTTCCCCATGTACAAAATAGCTGTCATGAAGGCAAGGAAATCACCGCATCAGGCCTGAATGCAGCCAGATGGAGCTTCTGAGAGATAATGGCAAAAGATTAACTTTAAGTGTGTGTTACCAGCAGCAATCCAGCCAGATGCGGGGGGGGAAGGGTATAGAATAAAATGGGAACATCTCTCCCTTACAATAAAATCACCAGGGCTCAGGTAGGTGATGAACAGATTGTACAGCCCAGAAGCAAAGAAAAGCCTTTTTATCCCCCTTTGGAGTGTGCATGGACCAGGTCACAGTGATTTCTGTGCCCCAGGACCATTTTGCAGCATCCAAAAACTTCTTCTCACAAGTAGTGGAGCTGTGACAGATTGCAGAAACACATCTGGGCAGCTGCATGGAGACATAATCCTGCAATGGGACGTGTTGTGATGTCCCATTGTCCCAGTGTCATGATCCTTGGGGTTGGAGCTGCTTCTCTGCCTCCAAAGCATGAAGACAGGATGCTTTGGGGGCCAGGGCAGGAATCAGAAGCTAAGGGCAACCTGTTCCTCTCTCAGTGTCTGAGTCCTGCCATGCCAGATGTTATCTTTCCAAGAAGGAAAATGTGGCTGGATTGATTTTTTGTAAGAACTTTTCAATGCTAGGTGGGTTTTGGGCTCTATGCAGGGCTCTATGTTGCAGTCTGGCTTTGCCCTGCTCCGGAGACGCATCCTTTAGCTGAGGTCCCCAGGAGGAGATGACAACCCCCAGAATATGCCCACTGGTCCTTGGGGACTGAAGCTGCTCTGAAGCTGTATTGTTACTGCAGCTGTTTGGTGTTAGCAGTTGCCATGGCACCAGTGCATCAACCGGAGGGAAAAGGAGAGCATCTGGTTCAGGCTGAGCAAACCCTGTGGCTGGCTCTGGGTGCGACCATCCCAGATGTGCTCCCACCACACTGTGCCCCTTTATTCCCAGGAGGGGAAGGAGCTGGGTGATTTGGGGCAAAATATTTGCAAAGGTGTGTGTGAGTGGGGAGGTCAATCAGAGGAACCGAGGGCAAAAGGGGATGCTGTGGCTCTGGATGTCCTGAGGCCGTCACCATCTTTAAGTGCTTTAATCAGGCATGGGTTAAAGTCCCTGGGGAGCTGGATCAGGTTCTCTGTCCCATGTGATACGGGTAAAAACACCCCAAACAGAGGAACTCCTAGGTAGCAAGGACCAGCTGAATGAATGGCTGACCAGGGTTGCAAGTAGCAGTCTGCTTCACCACCGACAAACCCGCAGTGACAACAGCCCTTTCCTTCCTGCTGTACCATCATCAAACAGGTTTTTTCTCATCTAAACCCAAAGGAAGAACATAGAGACCTGGCTGACACTTTCCTGTCCCCAGAGCTTTGCAAGGGCCAGCCAAAGGAGCCGTGGTGCTTGGTTGCTGCTGGGGCTGTCAGGGTTTCACTGCCTTTGGGCACCCTTGAAAGCTGGGACTCACAGAGACCTGCTCACAGTGCCTTGGCAGTGTGGGTGCTGGTGGCCCCTGTCTTGCTCCCCACGGCCAGGAGCTTGCAGCACATCTGGCACAGCTCCGTCTCCCACACTTCACACGCGGCTCTTTGGGAAACGCGTGGCTGTGAATCAGCACATTGGGAGATGAAGCAAGCCATCAGTCAGCAGCTCTGCTTGCCTGGGGGCAGCTGGTGACAGCAGATCCAGCAGGACGGAGGGCAGACCCCCTTCGTTTCCTAGACCTGCACTGAGCACTTCTGGGAAGAGGCTGGAAAAGCGCTTGGGGGAGCTCTGAGGTCTGCTGCAGGCGCTGAATTCATTAAGGAGGCTTAGGGTAATGCCAAAATATACTCCTCCACCTTTTGTGTTTCCCTGCAGTGACAGTAAAGGTGGCCTCTTTCTTTTCATTAACACCCATATCAATTCAAAGCGACTAAATAGATGTTTAATTGTTCATTAGACACTCTCTGCATCTCTCATCTGAAAGGGAGGCTTTATTTCCATGATTACAGTTTTCATCCCATTACAAAGGGAGAGAATATGGATAAATATAAAAATGTGGATTTTAATATATTTCATACTCTCTGTTATTAAAAATATGTTCGCATTTTGTGAGATGGGGTGGGAAGATTTAAAGGATTGCCATGGATTTCTCTTTGGGAAGAGCACTAATGATTTTAGTAAATCACTTTAAATAAAAATCACAATCTCCACAATTCCACCCAAATGCCATTTGGCAAAGGGGTTGATTGAGGAGCAAAATGAATTTCAGAATTAGCTGTTTGTCCTTACGCAACTGGATAAGTTGAATTTAGGGATATACACGTACCCAATGACACACATGTCTCATGCTAAAGAGCGGTGTTTTGGCTTCTGGGAACAAGAACAAATGACCTTTTAGTGGGTCAAGAAAGATCCTGCTCCTCAGGATGGATATTGAGTGTTTGTTTCAGCTGTTGCCTTGATATTTTATGGCTTACTCTCTGTGTAATTATAGTCAAAGCACTGATGTTTTGTCCCACAGAGGCAGGATCAAACTGACTAATGCTGGTATCCATGCAGGGCTGAAAATCCACTCTGACACATCACAAGTGATGCCCTGAGCAGAGTCTGGTTTCTTGTTCATGACTGGGAGCAGATCCCAGGATTTCTACAGGAGCTAAAGCCTGAGGTTGTCCCAAAGCCCAGGGACTACACCATGGCTGGAGATACAACCCTGCTCCCGGCTCCACTGCTGTCTGCGTGGCTGTGAATGCAGCAACTATGAGGTGCAAGCTGAGCGGTAGGGATGGAGAGCAGTGTAGTTTATCACTGTGAAGCATGTCATGGCATGGGAGGGCTTTATGTCTCACTCGGGCCAAGAGCTATCCAATTGGCCAAGAACATAATCAGGAGGTGCAGGTCCAGCTGCATGCCCATCCCCATCCACAGTTTTTAGCAAGACATTAGTCTGCCTAAAGGTAACTTTTCAGTCTTAAGGATTTTTTGTGTCTCCCTTCAGTGCTGGCTGCTGACATCACACCCTGAATCCCCACCAAAGCTGTTGCTGCACCTCTTCAGCAGAATAAGAAGCACAAAGATTTACGACCTTGTTTAGAACAAGGTAAAACAGTTTTTATAGGACTTCTCTGAACCATTCCGATTCCATCTCTGCAGGATGACATCCACATTCATATCCAGACACCAGCTTGTGGGGGCTGCGCAGCTCGTGTCCCAGGCTCTGCAGCCTTCCCACGGAGGAGGCATGCTGACCTTCATTCATCCCTGGATGGGCCAGATGATCTTTCCTGCCTCCCTACCTTGCTGTGCACTGGTGCTGCACTACGCCCCGAGCAGCAACTTTACTTCCAAGCAAATTCCAGACCTGTACCAAAGTTTTGTCAGCAGCCTTCCTGCACAACAAGATATAGGCTTATCCTGGATTTCCATTCCTGGTGTTCCTCTTGCCCAGCTATTTCTGCTTGAAAAAAACCCAAACAAACAAGGGACAGCAGCAGTTTTTAGCAGATGAATCAGAGCGAGCTATCTTTATCTATCTATATATAAAAACACCTTTTAACAAAATGGGTTTTTTTTGATACTGTATAATTCATGCTCCCAAAGCTGAAAGAGTCCAGATTATAGTAATAAAAAACGTCATGAACTTGCCAAGTTAAGTGCAATGCCTAGGAAGACTCTTCTTTATCTGCTGTCTCTGGTAAACAAAGCAGGGTTTTAACTCTATGTGTGAACTGCTTCACGGACAGCTTGGCTTATCCAATGGCTTTGAGAGGCTGAAGCCATGCACAAAAATATCAAGCATGAAAACCCTGCTTCGTGAAAGAAAGGGGAATATTTCCCAAGTAAACAAACCCAGGCCAACAGGACTAATTGCAGTGGGGGTGAGGTGGGAAGAGTAAATTACATGTTCACTTTGCATCCCTGGAAAGCATCGCTTGGCCACAGAACAGGTAAAAATAGCTGAAAAGTATTTCAGGTGTTATCTGTGGGTAAATCCGATACATACGGGCAAAGAAGAACAGGAAAGCTTCATCCTAACAGGTGGGAAAAAAAATGATTTTCCATATTCCCCCTCCACTTAAAGCTTTGCTATCCTGAAATCCAGTGAGAAGGTGAGACAGGCTGTTGGCATCCAACACCTCCCAAAAGCTCTCAAAGGGATCTGGAAGGAGAAGCTGGCTGTATCTACATTTTCTATCTTCTCCACCCTCTAAGATGGACATGTAGAGTGAAAATAAGAAAGTCACCAGCTGTTTCTTTCAGCCAAAATGGAGAAGAAACTGGCAACCAGTGGCACTTCAGAAACTCAGCCCTACTCAGCTCTTCCTCCACACCTGAAACACCAGCATGACTTTCTAGGCGTCAGGCTAGAAGCAGGTCCTTGAGCAAAGACTTGGCAAGGTACACACAGCAGAGCTACAAACTTCTGTGTGTGTCTATAGGGGAATGATCTTCAGAGAGTTTAAAAGGGCAGGACTGAGGGGTCCATCCACTAATGTCTGTCCAGTGCTAATGCCTGGCTCCAAGAGGAAACATTAAATGCCAACTTTCCTGCGTGACAAGAAGTTGTGAAATATAGGCTTCCCTGAAATACTTCTCTCGTTGCAGCCAGAGGTACAGAAATACAGACCCCCACAAATGCTAGTTCTCATTCCCCTACAGACACATGCAGGAGAGTCTCTCTATCCCTCACAATGTCTTTGCTCCAGTGTTTTCTTCTCCCAGAGCAGAGCCTGTTTGTACCAGGGCACCTGTAAAGCCATGCTGGTATTTCAGGTGTGGAGGAGGAGCTGAGTAGGGTTGAGCATGTGAAATGAATCTGGGTTGCCAGACAGGTTACAAATACCCTCTGTGACTCCTGATTAATCTGCCACAGCATCAGAAAGGTGATGCAGTGCTCTCTTCTGCATTGCAGATTGTGCTCCAGCTGTGCCCTTTCCCCACCACCTTGCTTAACCCTTACCTGCAATTTCCTAGGCACTCATTCAGTTCTGCATCACACACTAAACTGCATGCCTGATCCCTACGCTGTTGCCTGCTTGAATTGGATCTGTGTCTGCAGACTGCTCCGTACTCACAAGTGGGAAACTAATCCCTGGGGCCACATCCTGGCTGTCTCTGTAACTCCACATATGCCCACATTAAGCTGATGGCAGAGGGGGGCTGCGATGTTAGCCTGTGTTTCTTTCAAACCAGCAGATGCAGTGTCCTGAATGAAAGTGGGTAACACTCCCTTTCCTGTGCTCCAATGTGTGCAACTGGTGGATCATGGATGAGAACATCCAGCTGCTATAGGAGAAAATCCACCCTGCTATATGGATGCCGGAATGGAGGAAAGATGTGTGCACAGCCCTTCTGGACTGAAAATTGAATTGGATGATAACACCACATTGCCCCATTTCACCAGTCAGGTCAGGCAAGATGAGCCAACTCATGAACTGCAGGAGCCCTGGACTGAGTGGCAGGAGCATGAAGGAGCTCTAGCGTGGCTTGAGCTCTGCTGTGTCTCAGCAGGGACATTGCCTCGAGCTCCCTGTGGTGCTCCAACCCTAGCAGCAATGCTTCTCTTGTCAGCAGCAGACAGTTGTGATTGGCAGTGGCAGGAAGATGCTTGCTTACTTTGGGATAGGATAAACTCCGGAGCAGAACTAGCGTAAGTCAGAAATATGTATTTAACAAGTACTCTTTTAACCCACCTGCAGCCAGAGGTGTGGTTGCAGCCCTTCCATCTTTCTACGTTGTGATGAAAGTGCTGCATGTTGTATTTTCCAATCTGTCTGCCCGATGCTACCAGAGAGTAATTTAACCAGGGAAATGTTCCCTTCTAGGAGCTGAAACTCCAGGAGAAGGCTGACTCAAGACTAAGGGTGACATTCATAATGACTAGGGCATGATTTTGTTGTGTAGGTAGTTAACTGCACAGAGCCCTTTGACTCCTGCACTTTACTACTGTGAACGTATTAGATGTCCACTAATGTTACATCAGATAGTCCACAGCTCACCAAAGCTCTTGGCTTTCAAAATGTTGATTGCATTGCATGTTCTTCTGGCCAAACCTGCTGTTCCACAGATGGAGGTCTCTTATCAGTGAGGAGCTATGCAGTCAGTTCTTGTCCTTCATTTTCAGGTTATAGCTTTTCCTAGTGAATCCAACTTGAGTGTTCTTTACTGCAGTTGGAGTTCACATCTTGTTCTGTACCATCAAGCCCAGGGAGCTTCCTATTTCCTTCTTCACTAAAACACTCTTTGATGGGTTTGATGGACAGAGCACTCTATAGATTAGTGTGAAAATGAACTTACATGCTTTATTTCTTTTATCAGAGAATAGAAAAAGCTAAGCCACATAAGAGCAGGTAAGAGACGGAGCAGCCCTTCTGTCCACGGTGATGCTGAGCTTCAGTGGAATTGAATACACACCACACCTTTTGTCCAGAATGGGACCCTCCTGAAGGTGACCATGGGACCTGACCAGCGAGAGAGCACAGACACTGAGATTTCTGTCTCAAAACCAGTTCTGACTGTGGAGTTATGCCCTAAGGAATAACCCTTTCGGAGGAAAGGAAGCCTGATCCTTGCACTCAGTGATCATAGGCCTATAGTTCCCATCCTAGACTGTACCTTGTCTTCACTTTTACTCGATGCAACTATTGCCTCCTCATGTCAGTGAAGCAGAAGTCACCCCTTTAGACTGCTGAATGCACTCTGCTCTTCTGTGCATCTCAGCCTATTCCCAGTCCTGCTTTCCCATACCCAGGGCATGCTGCACACCAACTTTCTGGCTTTAGCTTTGTTTTGCTGTTGTGTTTTGCCGTTGTGTTTTGCCGTTGTGTTTTGCCGTTGTGTTTTGCCTGTGCCAGCCTCTAGGCAGAGAGCAGACAAGCTGCCCTTCATCCACCACTGCTGATGATTTATAACACTGTCAACAGCTCTAGGGCTTCCAGTCACTGTATGGGTTAATGGCTGCTACCAGAAGACTGCAGTTTTAAGCTTTCTTTAACAAGTGTCCAACATGCACTTGAAATATAAGTGGCTTTGTTTGATTATTCTTTTGTTCAGCTCAGTCCAAGGTCAAAGCCAAGAACAACACAGAGGAGCAATAGTAAAACACACAAAAGCCTTGTGCAAACTTCACTGCAGGGCTCCAAAGAACAAGCATATTTTTATCCTCCCCATGGCTTTCAGCAGGAAGCCGGGAACAGCATCCCTGTATCACAGACAGGGAAGCTGAGGCACACAGCAGCTGAGCACCAGAGCCCAAATTTATTAGAAACAGAGACTAGATACTCGTTGGTTTCAGTTGACTTTAATTCACAGAAAGCTAGGTAATACCCAGTTCATTCGCTATAAACAAGCTTTTTTTAAATCAAAACCAAGGCTGTTTCTTTAATGAAGGAAAGAAGCAGAACTGGGATGGAAGGAAGCGTGGCAGTGGAGCTGAGCTGCCGAGCCTGTGTGAGGAGAAAGGGGGAAACAGAGAGATCTCATATCTGACACCCCAGCATTAATTCATATGTTGATGAATGCCATAAATTAGATTGCAATCAACCAGCATTCTCCAGGGACCTATTCCATGTAACGAGGCAGAACTGTGTCTGTTCCAAATCCAGAGAACTTCTGGAGACTCTGAGCACGGTTCCTTCCTTCCCTATCCTCAATAAATAAATAACGTTGGAAAAGAGGAAGGTATTAAGCTGTGAATGGATTTTAATTGAAGCAATGGTAAATTCATTTCATAATCTTTAATTAGGAGAGATGCTTGCCGGAAATGTAATGAAGAGGAAGCTTGCTCCTTCTTTTGGAAGTCACTGGAAGGTCCTAGTGATGAGGCTGAGAAGGAGCTGTGGTCTTTGAAGGCTTCTAAATAACACATGAAGGCCCAGGATGAAGGCACTTATCTCTTGGGGTGAAGCAGACAGAACAGGCAAAGGGTATCTCAGCAGATTCAGATCCCGGCTCCAGGCAAACCTCAGTCCAGCTTCTGGCTGCAGCTGAGACTCAAGCAGGAGCAAAATGACTGAAGTCAGATGGTGTTTGGGTTCTATAGTCTGAGTCTGTGGCTCTATCCACCCTTTACAAACACACACAGCCGCTCTCCAGCTCCTGACCTCAGCTTGAACCTCACTGCTTTCTGCAGGCAGTGTCCCCTGTCCTTTTGTTTTACTCAGTCTCCTGGGATGCTGTAGATCTCTCCCACCACCTGTCCCCCATAAGCCCTGGCCCAGGGTTCATCCCCTGGTACAACTGGTTTACTGAAGGTGAGCTGGGGAGTTTATCAGCACAGCAAAGACAGTAGGCAACTGCTGAAACTACTCTTCCTCCTCCATGTTCTCTACTGCAGGATGCTTTCTCACCTCAGGGCACTTTGAAAGCCCATCACTTCGGGGACAGGACAGGTCACAAGGGATCCTGAGCAAATTCTGGGAGGAAATTATGAGTGGTTGAACTGGAGACACCCAGAGGTCCCTTCCAGCCAATGTGCCTATGAGTCTCTGAAGCTAAATTAGCCTGTCTGGAGCTCCCAGTGAAAGAAACGGCTATGAGTCATGAGTGGTGATTAAGGACAGCTTTAGGTGCAGAGACTCAGAATAAAATCATAGTGCTTGTTTCTCTGCTTGTCTTCTCTCTGTTCGTGCTCCACTTCTTGCCTGCATATGCTGGGATGAAAGCAAGGTTCCTTTCATCTCAATTCCTAGCAGAGCTGGAGTTGTCCCAGCAAAGGGAATGTGAGCTGGTTCTATTCCTGAAGTCTGCTGACATGTTGCCAAAAAAACCCAATTACTAGGAGAGAAGGGAAAGGAAAGACATTCTGCCCTTCCATGCTGAAAACTGTAGGGTGTAATCAAGAGAGTAAATCTACCTTGGCCCATAACTGAGAGGAATTAACTTGAATGTGAATCCCATGTTGGGTTCGTTAAGTAAGTCGTGAGAAAACAAGTCCTTCCCTGGTAATCTGAAAGCACTTTGCAAGGAAGCCATGGGAAGAGTGCTCCCTGTGCCCTATAATCAAACATGGTCTTCAGACTTGATGCCAAGTATGCATAACATACTTGCATACTTGCATCTCCTGTGCCTCAGTTTCTCCTTGATAAGAAGAGAATGGCACTGAATTGCTGACTGTGTAGCACCTGAGGTGTGTGTGGCTGGGGAGGGGATAGACTTCAGTACCCCATGCCAGCCTGGGACCACTGGAGTGCAAGCACAGGGAGGTACCCCAAAGCTGGGGACTCCAGCAGGTACTCACTTGTGGGTTGCTGTCTGCAGGGTGATCTTGGTTTGGGGTAGCCTTGGAGCACCCCTCATGAGACCCAGGAATGGGGTGCTATGTGGATGGGTAGGTCCAGCCTCCCTCATGCCTGTATACAAGTGGAGTGAAGCAAAGCTGTAAAGAGGTGCCTTTCTGGATGCAGCAGGGAGCTCCTGTTTTCTTCCCCCCTCATTAAATACCGTGTTATCCTCTAATGAAGGGGCCATCCAGAGCAATAATGAAACTCTTCTCACATCTCAGTGTTTCAAATGCCACTTTCCTCCCTGTGCCAAGATGAACCCAGGCTTCAGCAGCTCTGAGGGTGGGTGTCTCGCTGCCTCCTCGCTGTTTCTCTAGCAATATAAAAGCAAAATTAGTTCCCCACCAAGAACTGCAAAGCACCCATGCAGGGGGTTGCTTCATTCATCCCTTCTCCCCCTACATCAATAATGCCTTAATCTCCTTCCTGCTGGGTTCTGCCACGTGCTGTCTTCCTGGAGAAGGGCAGCACGGTGTTCCTGCAGAGCTTTAGTGCTGCCTATTCCCCACACAGGCTGCCTTGTCACCATCCATGTTGCCCAGCAGGGAGTCACCACTGGGATTCAGATAAATCTGGCTGGTCTGTGCTTTGCCTTAGGTCATAGGATGTGTTTCTATGGGATGTATGTGTTTCTATGGGGTATGTCTTCACTGGGGTATAGCATCCCTAGGTACCTGGATATCCTGCATTTCCATGGTGCCAACAAGTGTCCCCTCTTCATGTTAGAGGTCATTAGGTAGAAAGTCCCTCAAAGCTATGAGCATACTCACTCCTGTTAAAGGCCCAGCAGCAGATGCCTGCCTCCTGCATCCAGAGAGTCTGGGAGCTGCAGACAGGTGATGCCCTGCAAAGCAATGTGACCACCCAGAACATGCTTCAGGAGGCAAATGTGCCATGGATCGCATCAGCTCTGGGCATCTGCCCCTTGGATCTTCTTGACTTTGTTCAGGATGGGACAGCCTCTGTGGTGTGAGGATGGGTGGGGGAGGCAGAAGCTCCAGGAGTGACTGTGCAAACACAGCGGATGGCCTGTAAGTGTGTCCTCATCTATCATCAACATGAAGTTCAATTACAGCCTATTGGGGGTTTCTCGATTTGCCAGTTAATTAATAAAATCTGCATCGCAGATGAGTTCTATTTACATAAGAGCTGAAGGAGGCAAGTCTTCATCTTATTTAACAGCAGGGAATATTCAGATGTCAGATTAACTCATTGCTTTCAGTGCCAAATTGATATTTACTTGGCTGTGTTTTAAAGATACTCTGAATCTCCACTTTCCTATTGTGAAAGAGGCAGTAATGGGATCTTCGCTTTCTTGAGCCCCGGTTCTTTTACGGGAACAACTTCCGATAAGCTGCAAAATAGGTTCTGTGTGAAGGTAGGGCTCTCTGGCTAGAACAAGAGGCACTTAAAGGGGCAATGAGAGATGTATCCTATCATGGGCAGTGCAGAGCTGGATAGGAAGGACTGCTGCCCTTCCCTCATAACTGGGTGTTTCTGAAAGCAAGCAGGCAGTAGATTTGATACAGACACAAGCAAGTACTTGTGTTGCCCACCCTGTTGCCCCAGGATGCTGTAAAGGCTGACATGAGATCATGAGGAATTTAACAGTGTTGGTGGGTGTTAAATGCTGTGAGCAGGGTATGGCCTTTAGCTGATGAAGACCCTGGAACCATGGATCACCAAAATGGGAAGACTGGGTAAGGGACACTTCGTATGTGCATGTTTCCCTTGACTTGTATGCAGCCACTGAACAAGCAGAGTGGGCCACTGGTCTAAACCCATAAAGCCATTCCAATTTTGCTGCTAATTCGGAGAAGAGGCAATGTAGGTCCCTTAGCTTCTATAGTTGAAGGGATTCAAGCAGATATGTCTGAGAAGGCTAGTATGTAGGGAAGCCTTGAGTCACGATGGGCTTTTATCTGCCTTCGAAGTAGTCACGAGCAACATTTTAAGGTGAAGATACTACCATGAAGAGTAACATAACACAAGAGAGAGCCTCCCTTTGGATATAATTCACATCTGACCTTTTTCTGTTAGTGTCTTAGCATTGTCCTTGTCTGATAAGCTTCTTAGAGGACTGAAGAATTAGGAGGCTGTGGAGGTGCCAAAAGAAATTAGGGAATATGATTGGGAAGGAAACCTGGGAAATGAACCTTGCTTTTAATCAACGCACCAAGCAAAGCAGGGCTAATCAGCATTAATCAAGCAGAGCACCGTTGTTAGATGGAGGCCCTGATTTAGAATAGGGGGCTCTACTAATGACCCAGCAGAAGCAAGAGAGTTTTTCCAGCTAGAATTCCCTTGCCCAAGACAGTGATTGATTTGCTGAACATGTATTGATCTGCTTTCCCAAATGCACAGCAGCTCCAGAGATGCAGTCATTTCTCCTTTCTGCAACACAAGTGCTGGGTGGCCTCCATGGGAAGTGAATCTCACAGCAGCAACCACAAGCCAGGCAGTAAAACAGCATCCAGCAGGAGCGAGACATTCTTGTTTTCATTATCCAGCCAGCGTGTGGGTGTGCATGGTTCTGCCCTATTGGTAGATGTCATCTTGTAGGCAGAAACGCTGTGAGAGCAGGAGTTACCTTGGAAAGCACCACCACCCCACAGAGATGCCCAGCAAGCTCTGCAGGTGGCATGGGGGAGGCCAAACAGAGGGATGCCACAATGCATCCCTAAGCCCAAGCTGGATACCTATACCCTGAGCTATGTTGAACAGTGTGAACAGAAAGGAATGAGGTGTGTGGGTTTGCTTTTAGCTCACACAGTAGAGATTGCCCCAGAAGGGCTGAGTTGACCATGTCTACACTAGAGAGCCAGGCCACTGACCCAATGGACCCATTGGTCCATCCTCTCTTGTTAATATCATGGTCCCTAGCGCTGCTTTGTTCCATGCCAGTTAACACTCTTCTACTCAGTGACTGGGCATAACTACAAGGACAGGCAGGCCAGAACCTGTTCCTATAGGACAATATGGATGTAGCCACCCAGTTCTGAGGAGAAAAGCTTTGGGCTAGGCCCTCAGATATGCTGTACCACGGCCACTTTCCAGTGACCAGAATCAGGCCTGTTTTATTTGGGTAGCTAGAGCTATTATGGGCTACTATGCTGGATACTGTCTTTCTACAAAGTGGGAACCATTCCCAGATGAAACGCAGGTGGAATAGGAAGGACAGGTGGAGAAACTGAGGCAGAAGCCAGTCAAAGTAGCTTCCTGGGATCAGTGCAGAGGTATGAGCTCAGTTCTCCCAGGACATGTCAGGTCCCTCTTCACACCTAACAGGAACTTCCAAGAGTGGATTTCACTTTCTGAGGTCACATCCCATGCTGGCTTTCAGTGGGTGACATGGGTGCTGCCCCGGCCACACTGACAACTGGTTATTTTTTGTAAGTATTTACTTTCTGTGCCATTAAGCCTGGGCACGTGGGTGATAACCTGGAGGCTGAGTGCAGTGGGGAGGCGGAGACGTGCTCTGCTTTCCAGATGAGGCAGCTACATATTTTGGAGTCCTTGTTCCGTTCCATTAGCCAAATCCTCCCCCTGCCTTGCCATCGCTGATGTTTGAAGTGTCAGGCATGAAAGCAAAGGGAAGTCAATCAGATGTGTGGAGGCCTATTGGAGGTAATTGCCAGGCTGTCTCCCAGAGAGTTCTCCCTGCTCAGCTGGGTCAGCTGGGGAGGAGAACATCATAAAAGTGATGCCACCGACTCTGTGATCTTTTCCTCCTCCTGAGCAGAAATGGGCTGAGAAGCAGCATCTGAAGAAGCCAAAAAACAGCTGGTCTTGTGAGAGTGGGGCAGATGGGCCCATCGCCTGCCAGAGAGGAAGGGAGGGCTGTGTGGGCAGCACGGGCTGCTGTGAACGTGCTCAGGAGGCTTTGGTGAGGAAGTGATGGAGGAGTCAAATCAGGCTCTTCACAGTGAAGCATAGTGGGAGAATGAGCAGCAATGGATGTCATCTGGAACAAGAGAGATTCAGACTGGTTATATATATCTATAGAGACATAGAGATGATAGATACAGATATATGGCTAGATATAGATTATATAGATGATATAGATATAGAAGATATAGATACAGATATAGATAAAGGTATAGATACAGATGCAGATACAGATATAGATGTAGGTATAGATATAGATATAAGATAGGATGAGAAAGTTGGGGCTGTTCAGCTGGAGAAGAAAAGGCTGCGTGGAGACCTCATAGCAGCCTTCCAGTATCTGAAGGGGGCCTATAGGGATGCTGGGG
>JARCZZ010030613.1:0-16312 GCA_030323915.1 Brotogeris chrysoptera
CGGGTGGTGAGAGAGCCGGCAAGCACAGCAGCTACACCAGCCCCAGGGACAAGTACAGCAGTGCCATTTGAGAGTTCCGGCGGTTTTGAATGGCCTTTAAGCACCCTTGAGACCTGCCTGCTGATTGTGATGGGGGTCACAGTGTTGGCATGCATTCAGAGTGTGTTTTACATTCTGAGTTGATTCAAATCAATTTTAGCAATAGCATTACTTTTAAAAATCTCTGCTGCATTCAGAAAGACACTAAATGGCAGCCTTCAAAAGCCACCATGTCTGTACTGTAACTGCACTTGAATTGGGAATTTTTTAGAGCTGTTGCCTAATATCAGCCTATGGATATTTGGGTAATAACATGATATATAGGCCTATGCAGTCTGCTAAAGGGAAAAGATAGGGAGTTTCCTTCTCTCTATTTTCTCTATATAATTAAGTATAGAAAGCCAGCCTACACTTCTGATTTAAGCCTTCTGCCAGTTTCTGGTATTTACATTAAGGAAAAAAAGTTTTACTGTGCTGAGTAATTTATCATGCCTCCACAAAATCCCTGCTAAGCATTAGACACTTTTGCTGTCCCAAAATAACAAAAGGGCTACAAAATTCCATTACATTATCAAATACAGATCCTCAAACTTTTTCTCCCTAAACTCAGTCCCTAATTCAGAAAGGCTTTAGATATTTTGCAAAAAACTTATTTTATCCTCATTAACGAATGGCTCAAAAACCGGTTTCGGGTCATTTTCAGAAGTGGTTCTGATCAGTGGAGAGTTGTTGTAATCAATAAATCAATTTTCACCTTTGAGCTGGAGACATGTTTCTGCCACAGTGCAGCTCAGACATCTGTGTTTTAACTTGTGCCACAACTCTACTCACATTCCAGCTCTCAATTTATTTATTAAAACTATATTCATGTATTCTATTCACAAGGCAGGATTACCTTTCCTCCAGACTCCAGCACAACTACTAAGAGACTAGGTGATTCTACCGTCAATGGTCCGTTTCACCATGGCATTAGTTTCATGCCACCCAGAAAATGATAACACTCAGGAAAGACGACTTCAAACTATTACACTTTTAACCTTCAAATTTTTTTACTAAGAATATTCACAGATCTTGTGGCCCTGGGTGTTCAGCCTCACACAGACCCAAATGTAGGCTCCTACAACTCCTACCTCATGCTTCCCTGGTCTATAAGCACACTAGGATTGCTGGTATGCCAGTGATCCTTATTCTAAATAGTATTTCCAGCACAAAATGTGTAATATAAGTGTGTTTATTATGTAACGTTAAATTAGGACAACGAAGACTAAAAGCTCTCACAGTACCTGATCTAAACCCCTGTGAAACACTACTTCAACTCTTTACCAGAGACTCAGGTATAGTGCCCCTGCTATTTTCATTGAAATGGTAATACACAAGCAACATCATTCAGACAGTAGCCTCCAAGTGCCTTGTCTCCCTCTGAGTAGTTGAACCCAAAAGCTGGTCTCCTCAGATAACTTTTTTCAGTTTTGTCATTAAAAATAAAATGAACAACATGACAGGAATAGCTCGTCTTTCTTTTCATTAAAACTACTCTGTACCAACATAAAAACATAAAAAACAAGCCCACATAAAGCTCATAGCCTTCTCACACTTAACATGTGGGTATGTGTGACGTGAGCCATGGAAAAGGTCAGTGGCTGCCCTCATGGACCCGGAGGGCTGAGGGCAGGCAGCCGTGGCTGCCCTCATGGACCGGGAGGGCGGAGGGCAGGCAGCCGTGGCTGCCCTCATGGACCCGGAGGGCTGAGGGCAGGCAGCCGAAAGCGCTGCGCCTGGGGGGCAATGTGCGCCCCGAGGGCAGGGGCTCGGGGGCGGGTCGGTGGCTGAGGAGAGGCAGATGAGGTGGCCATTTCCCAGGTGAGCGGGGACGCATACAGTGTGGCTGCAGCTTACACTGCCGAAGGGAGCAGGAGCGCTCTGTAGGGCCACTTGCCTCGTAAAATATGAAGATCATGCTATCAGTCTCAGTTCTAAAACAAGTTTTCCTCGGTCTGCCATAATTTTGTCTGAGCTTTTCTTGATTAAGCGATCGCCCACTGCCCCACAGCCATCTAGCTCATCCACAAAGGAGAACCACTTCCCCTTCTGCCCTTGGCCTATGCCTGTGCCCATTCCCAATTCAGCTTTCCATCAGGCAGGCCTGGGCTTTTTTTATTCTCCCGACGCTTTTGACAGATATCTTCCTTACAGTTTGAACAGGCTTGGGTAGAGTTAATGAGAACCAAGGCGAGCTTTTTAACACCTTGTGTAACTGATGTCCCTCAGCTCATAGCTGGCTGCTGGAAGGACTCCATCTGACAGCCTGCATTTGTTTTGAGATGTGTATGTCTGTGAAGTGGCAACTACCATCACTGGTATTCTTTAGGCACCATGGGGAGAAGAAAGAGAAACATTCACCAGGTGGCAGGAAGTGGGGTTTTATGTGGTGATGAAAGATGGCTGCACCAGCATATGCTGGGAAGGAGGTGATCATGGTGCACAGGTGAGTGCAGGGAATGTTGGTGTTGGGTTTTCATCCTTAGGGGAATAATACTTTTCTGATTGATACAATATTTTTCTGGTTTCAGGATTACCAACTGTTCCCTAGTCTTTCTCTTGTAGGAATAGTGGACTCAGTTTGGAAAATGGGTGAGGAGTTACATTTTTTTTCTATGTTGTATATCATGTTATATATCATGTTATACAGTATAACTATGGATACCAGTTTCTGCTGATGTTACAATTCCAACAGAAAAATATTTTTGAGTATTGCATCAGTAGCGGCTTATGATATGCTTGGGAAATTCTGTACCTACTTGGTTTATTCCACATAGCTGAGTATTATTTATATTAAACTTCTTGAATTTCCCTTACTTTGAAATGCTTTTTTACTTTCTGCTTCAAGTGGCAAAAAGGCAAACTGTTTGTACTTCTTGTAGTTGCTGTTCTCTGCATTCTTTTTAAGAGGAAAGGTAATTTCCGTTATGTTCCTTGTGGATGGAAACCAGGCTGAGTTTGAGACCTGAGCATGCTGCTTAATAGCTGCTTGGGGTGGAGCAGAGCCTGGGGGATTTGGAAAACCCAACTATATTGTATGAGAGGTGAAGGGAGATGAAGAGAGAAAGAAAAACAAAAAGAAAGAATAAAAACAGAGATAGGGATAAGAGGGAGACATCATACTGCTAGAGTGTGGTTTGGGGAAGGAGAAACAAAACTGAGACCAGGTATTGTAAAGAGAGTTAAGTGACAAAACAGAAGTGCCCTATGTGCCACCTCATAGGGAAGTTGCTTTCTCATCACCTACTTGAGAAGTCTCTTTTCTTTTTAAGGTGTATTTGCAGGCTGTATTTGAAATTTGAATGCGTATATGTGCTTTTATGGTTGAAATGTAACGGCATATTCTCATTGTACATATAAAAAAGAATCTATATAGGTTTTTTAAGACTCTTTTTTTTCTTTTCCACCTCAATGCTATGATTTCTAATGCCTGTCTGTAAAATATTTATCCATTTTATAAAATGCAGGTCCAATAGAAACTTCTATGTGAGTCTTTGAAAATAGGCTGTTACTTTACGATATAGATTGCAAATCTCAGTTGGAAGACTAGTTCTTTGCTTGAATGCCTAAACAGGTAGTGTTTAAAAAAGTTGAATATATTGCTGTTTATATATCTCACAGTGTTTGGAGAGTCTGACTTCAGCCTTATGCAGGTCACTGGCATACCTGAGCAATTTTTTATGCTTTTCTTTACTTTAGACATACAGAGTTTTAAGAGTGATTGAAGGTTTAAGAATCTTTACAAAAGTGTAGAGAATAAAGAGCACACTATTCTTTTTCTAAATAGTAATAGTATCTTTTATTCATATTCAAATTATTTAGGGTATTTTATGTATTCTAAAATAGATAAATATCTAAAAATATAGCTTTGCTACAGATATTTTAAAATAATGAATTTAAATTTTATATTAAAATCAGTTTTATTCTAGCAGCTTCTGTGGAGAGTTAATGGTCTAAAATTTTATGACAATTCACAGTATGTAAAACCATTTCTAGTTGATTTCTGTAAT
Organism: Brotogeris chrysoptera; assembly: GCA_030323915.1. Classification (NCBI taxonomy): domain Eukaryota; kingdom Metazoa; phylum Chordata; class Aves; order Psittaciformes; family Psittacidae; genus Brotogeris; species Brotogeris chrysoptera. The sequence goes on from JARCZZ010030613.1 coordinate 4,089, forward strand.
GGAAATTAAGATCATATGGAAGTAATCAAGATTTTATTTGGTTACTGTAGAGGTAAGGTGAAAGACTTGTGCTGTTCTATAGAAATAATTTCTAGTGCGTTTAAAAGCTCCAGTGGCAATGTCTAAATTACAGGAAATTCTATTCAGCATCCCATGTGGTATGGCCTCTGCCAAAAGAACTCCAGGCACAAATTGATGATTATATTCTAGGACCAGTTCAGTATTTCCATACCACCAGATTACTGTATCAGTATTTTGCTTACAATTATTACCTTACCCAGTAAAAAGTAATGAATTTCCTGGTTTATTATATTGTAACAAGATTCTTCCGGCCGACAGCAAAGGAAGGTGAATGAAAGTTGCCATGCTGAGCTTAGCACTATGGTCAGGAAAAAGTCCAGCCTGAACTCCTGAAAGCCACCCACACTTTCAGAGAAGTTAAAGCGAATAATAGCAGATTTGTGCTTTTTAAATATCAAAGCACTTATCTCTGCAGGTTTGGTGGGGATTTTTTGTTTTGTTTTCGGGGGGGGAGGGTGTTTCATTTTGTTTCTTTTTTGGGTTTTGTTTGTTTGTTTGTTTTTGTTTTGGGGGTTTGGGGATTTATTTTTTTTTTACTGTTGTTTTGGTTTCTCACCTGAGCTGTAGATCACTTATATTTTTGAACATGTATTTTCTTTTATGTATCTCTTTCTGCTATGTATGTTTCAAACTGGCAAACCAATTAACGCATGGTTGTCTGGTACAGTATAAGGGGCTTTGCTCTTGTACATATCGAGTTAAATTCTGCATATGCAGCTCTTTGAGACCCCAAACTTTTATGATGCAAACTTAATAACCTTTCTGCCTGTAGCACAACATTTATAATTAGCCTCATTGTGCCTAATGTATATAGTTTTTGTCCACTGGGAAGAACAAATCTGGATGTCATTTGCAATCTTCAGAATAGGAGGAATACTTCATAAATATGCTTTGCCTGCCAAGTGTTAGAATTTTGCACATGCATTATGTTTTCAAAAAAATACAGAATTTACTACAATACCATAATATCACTGCAATTTTGAAATGGCACTTAGTATTAACAAAACACCTGTGCTTTATTGAAGGCTTCACAACTGTCTCTACATTGCCCAAATGTTAATACTTACACTGGCAGGAGCAAGCAGTGCACAAATTTGCAAATTGTAGATGATTTATGGTGAATGAAATACATTTTAGAGCAGAACAGTTAATGAAATCTATGTTTTGGATTTGTTATGAGTGAACTTATAGCTATTTTGTTGGAAAGATTTTTATAAACTCTTTCAGCTATGAATCAAAACTAAAGATGAACAATATAACAGAGCTTGCAGATGTCTATAAATAATGATTCATTGTGTATGGGCTCAAGTAACCAGTTTTGTATTTCTTTGAACTTGCTCCTGTGCAGACTAAAAAGAATTCCGAAACGGGTGCAAGCAGTGAAAATGTCCCATAAGGAAAAATGGGCTATGTGGCTTAACCACTCCAGCAATGAAGCTAATGCCCTTATGTGCAATTCTGAGAAAATTTCAGGGCTTAGCATTTTCAGAGGGATACTTATGCAGTTTCAGAGAGATACGCATGCAGATGTACATATATGACCTACATAGCTTGAACATATCTGCCCACTGTATGTCTGAGAGCTAGTTGGATGCTTGAGTGAAATTTTGCTCATTTCTTGTCAAACTTTATGGGTAAAACTCCAAAGCAAGAGTTGATTTCAGACCAGTCTTGCTTTGCTGTGACTTTCAACATGCCACTAATCTGGTGTTTTTCCCCTATTATCTGAGGAAACCATCACCATTGTAAATGGGCTCTGGCATATCTCTGTAGCCTCCTGCTGGATGCTTTTTCCTTCTACTTTATTGTATGGTGGATAAGCATTCGTGTCAGTAAAAGAGGCCTCCTAAAACCCACACTGAATTAGACGGGCTAAGGTTTATCCCCTAACAGAACTGTAATACAAACTAACTCGTAACAAACTGGTTGAAAACCATGAAGCAAATGAAAAGGCTTATGTTTTCACTGCCCTGTTTCTTCACTGTCATTTTACTGCTGAATAGCGTTTCGTTTAAAAAATAATTTGATAAGACAGTGAGGTAATTCTTATAGTATATTACTTTTCTGTGTCACGACATGATGAACAATTCCCATAATGTCTTAGAGTAAATCTACAGCCTTTCTTAAATTAGTAATTATAGGAAGTTCTTCCCAATTTCATTACTTTTCAGCCTCAGAGTAAACTTCCAATCCAAGCTTGCTCAAAGTAGTAGAATCCTTAGTTTGCAATTGAGTCCAATATTCTGGTTATGAGAGAGAATAACAAACTTGTAATAAGTTTGTTGTTTTTTTTCCCCTCACCTTCAGTGTTGCCAATACATTGTGTGTGCTTTTACTTCATGCACTTCCTTTAATAAAAGAGTTAATGAAATACAAAAATATAACAGTCTTAATTGTTTGCTGAGTTTGGAATAAGCAAGTCATGCATGCCTGTGATGGTTAGCAAAGATGGGTATGATTCATTTCAACTTTCACTTCTCTTCGGGTCCTCTTCTTACTTTTATTCTTCTTTTATTTAAATTTATATTTTTATTTAAAATTTATATTTATATTTAGAACTTATATTTATATATCTTTTTATATTTATAAATGTAATATATAAGTATAGTATATTTTATATTTATAAACTTTATTTAAATTTTTTATATTTAAATTTGTATTTTTTATTCTTCTTTTATTCTTTTATTTAAAGACAGGAAAATAGTAAATTGATCATACTTCATAGTAGAGGACTTGTAGTTTGATAAACCATAGAACTCAATTTTTGCAGAATTGCTTAACAGTTGTGTAAACATCAGTTTTTTGAAAGCCATGTTAATATGCAAATAAAACATTGCAACCACAAACAAACTGCAGTCAGATAGAAACTGACTGTACTGACCTAAGAAAATGTTAATATACTTACTATACGTGCACACATGTATACTTTGAGTTCTTATACTATATTGAAAGTTAGCTCACAATAAGTTTCTCTCACGTTCTAGTTGCCATGCAATTGTTTCTTAAATAGCTTTTCCAGGTGGTCACTGTGTGTAGTTTGAGAGAAAAATTAGAAAAGAATTTATACCACTCTCTCCACGGGTTCTATTATAAAACAGCTATCTCCTTTTGGGAATAAGGAGAAAAAGTAGGAGCTTTCCAAAAACTGAAATATGCCATGTGCAAAGCCAATTTTTAGTTTAAAGTAACTCAGCATATTGCATAAGATTCAAAACGAATATGTCAAAGCACATTTAGATTGTTACCACAGTTGGAAATACAAAGAAGATGATAACTATAAACAAGCTGATTGCATTCTAAACCCAAATAATGCCTTCCAAAATTTGAATTCCGGCATTAATCCACAGTGAAAAGGCTTATTTACCACAACGTCTCAAAAGAAAGAACTGTTAAGAAATAAATTTTTTCAAAAGCACTGTGGTAGACACTTCTGTAACTATGTTTGTAATGATCAAGAATTGGGGGAAGCAAGTAGGGGGATTTGCTTTTTAAGGCCATCTGACAATATCAAGAAGATGCCATTTTGCTTTAAAACGCTCGTCAGACATCTGTGGAACTGCAGAGATCGTATATATGTTTAAAATCCTTCAAAAAATCCTTAGAACTCTAAAATAGGAGAACATATGGAAACAAAAGTACTTATGTTCCTCACATTGAGTCATCCTCATTTGCTTCAATGTACCAAAACAAGATTTTTGGAGATGTCAGCTACCTGGAGCACTTTCATAGGGTGCCTCTGCATCATGCTACTGCGACGTGGGCTCTGAGTCTGTAGTAGAGGAAAGAACAGCTGTTATCAAGAAATGGAAATAGTGATGAGAACAGTGATGAGATGCATCTTCATTTCTAAATAAAGGAATCACAGAGCCTGGAACAAAATGGATTCAGAAAGAAACTCATGGCAGGAGAAAAAGCAAGAAAAATGAGTATGGGATAAAAAGCAATAATGTATATACTTAAACAATATCGTTTGACCTCAAGAATGCTTGGGCAAAATACAAAGGCAGGCTGTAAAAGAAAACCAGCAAATTTCTTATTTGTCCTGTCAAACTGCTTTGTGCATCAGCAAGACTATATACTTGCAGTATAGTTGAACAGCAAAAAAGGCAAGTTGAAGACATGCCCAATTTGTCAGAGCAACACCAGACAGCTTCAGTAACTTCATGAGGCCTCACTCTTACTGCTTTAAAGCAAAGTTCTGATAACACGACCCAGTCAATTCCAGTATATTATCTAATGTAGTTAACAAAAAAATAGAAGGTGCAGGAAAGCAACACCACTGTTTAAATTAAATGTAGTAACTACTACACAGTAGTAGTTAAATGTAGTACTACTACATAGTAGTATTATATAATAATTATTATCATTTACTCATTATTATATTTATAATATATAATAGTATATATAATGTATTACATATAATAAAGAAATAATCTAATACATGTAAATATATATAATTATGTATATTGTATGTATATAATTACTATATAATAATAATTATTATAGTTTAATCAGTTAATACATAGTAACTACTATGCAGTAACCCATTTAATGTGTGGGGGTTTTCCAGCATTCTTCAAAGATGGTTTCAGTCTGTCCACAAACCACCTTTTTCTTTTTTTTTTTCCTTCTCTTGATTCTTGTATGCTTGACAAAGGTATACTTGAAATTACCTCTTCTGTCTGTGGGACATCCAGTATTGCCATCTATTACATACCATTACAAACAGAAAACGTTCTCTGATAAGAGGGAAGGAAGATGGAAAAAGAGGACCTAAGAAGGAGCTCTTCTCTTCCTCTGAGGAGAACTAAGAGTGGAGAACTGTAGTTAATAGAGTTTGTATTGGAATGCTACCTAACATAGATTTTATGCTAGTAAGAAGAACTTGAGAATTATGGGAATGCACCTTATTAACCATTAGATCTTGCAGTTACAATAACTACAGCTATAGCTGCATGAGTGTTGCAGGGGGTCAATAGATACCAGAGGGAGTGTGCTTCAGAGCTTAGGCTGCTGGAATGCTTTTGGAGTTTGCAAGTGTGACAGTGATGATTCATCAGCTAAATCAATCTACAAGATTCCCTTTGAATAGGCAGATCCAGGGAATCATTTGAAGAATTTATGCTTGTGCATATCTACTTTTGTAGATTCATAGCGGGGGATGGAAGAGACAAAATGGAAATGTCTCTCTGCTTTTGAGTCCTTTTAACTTTTGCCCTGTATGCTTCCATAGCACATCCTGTTCTGGTATGTTCTGCTTCTGCCGGCCTGACTCATATCATGTTCTGACAGTGGTGTGCTGCAAAAAGCTTAGAAATGCCATTCTGCAAATTTCAGCTTCATGATTGGCTCCAGGATTTAAAATAAGCTGCATCTAAGGTTGTAATAATTATTTTTTTCAGTGCTGTTATTATCAAGTGACTTTCCAAATACAGGTATCTCAACTTGGAATTAGGAAAGTTGCTTTTTAGTCTGTATGACTGGTAACCAGTAAAGAAATACTTTATTAACACAGATTAAATAAAAGGTCTGTTTAACTGTCTAATCCACGATAATTAAAATGGGTCATTGTAGGTATTGATGCAGCAACTTTTTTTAACAATGTCTCTCTAATTGACCCTTTTTCTCTTAATGTATTTGTACATAGTATTTCCTTCTACAAATGCAAACAGACTGTTCATGTATTTATGATTAGTTCTCCCATCGGAGGCTGTAAATCATAGGGCTCATGACTAATAAATACTTTGAGTCTCCTTATGGAAGTAGTTTTGAATCTGATATCCACAGCGAGCTGTAAAGTGCAGCTGACAGTGCTAATGTTTGTTTATGGGAAGATCATTACAGGTTAATCTGGTTCCCTCTACTCAGCCCTTGAATGAATAAATTGGAGGTCATGCTGCATATACAGGCCAAAGATGTTGCAACTACTTGAAGGGAAACATTTTCAGCAATATTTTTACATTTTCTGAACCTAGTAGGCCCTCTTTAAATAAATATTTAGCAAAACTATAATGGCTAAACATGTATTGATAATAAAATGTATTTAGGTGCTAACTGTTTCTCTATACTGATATTTCACTGATCTATAAGGAAATTAAAAGCAGAATTTCTTATTAGATGACCTTGCAGAAATCTATTCCAAAATGGTTTAACAGTAATCAGTTTATGTAAAATTGAGCTTAGTTACAACAGAAGAATAGAAGAAGGAAGAGAAAACTTGGCCATGTATGTATCTGGAAAACTGTCTTGCACTAAACCTGATTGGTTTGGACAAAGGCAGTAAATGACTATCCCATCTGGTATAGTTTTAAAGAAAAGCAAGCCCTGTCTTTTCTGAGCAGCTGTACTCTTGTACTCAGTGGCAGGCACAAAAGGAAAGTAAGCAAATGAATTCAGTACTGGCAGGATTTTGGAAGAAGTAATGGAGATTCCAACATCTGCAGTATTTATTGAACCCATTGAGAATTTGTATACTGCACTTGTGTTGTCCCTTCACCTTCACTATCTTCTACTACAGCCCTTCGTGTTCATTTGCCCTGACAAGCTGTTCATAGAAAGATGGTTGTTTATGATCAAATCAGAAGAAGCGGTATAAAGTACTTTCATTAAAAGACAATATGATGATGGTAAATTGAGAAGATTTACCTTAGCATAGCTGTAAGTTTTTCACACTAGCTGAGAAAGCCATTGTAATTAGGACATTTTAAATCCTTGGTTTAAGCAAGTGAAACTTTTGTGCTTATATTGAATGTATTAACAAGTGTTAAGTGTAGTTACAAAGACCAGTAACCAATACTTGTGTTCTAACTATAATATTTAAGAGGGTTGATTTTATGTGGTGGTAGTACCAGACTGGGCAAGTCTGACCTTGGTGCTGGGCAAGATCATGGAGCAGATCCTTCTGAAAGCTATGCTAAGACACATAGAAAATGAGGAGGTGATTGGTGACAGCCAACATGGCTTCACTGAGGTCAAATCTTGCCTCCTATGATAGTACACCATTGGTGATTAAGAAAGAGCAACTCAGCAAGTTTACTGACGACACCAAGCTGTGTGGTGCTGTCAACATGCTGGAGGGAAGGGCTGCCATCCAGAGGAACCTTGACATGCTTGAGAGGTGGGCCAAAGCAAACCTCATGAAATTCCACCAGGCCAAGTGCAAGGTCCTGCACCTGTATCAGGACAATCCCAAGCACAGCTACCGGCTGGGTGGAGAATGGACACCATTCAAGTCATAAGGTTTTGTAACTTATAACCCGTAACTCTTACTATCATGGACCAATGAGCAAAATAAGAGAATTAGCTACCTAGCCAGCAGTGAGAGTGCTCATCCCTCCTCTGTCAGGGTGCAGGCATCCCCTGTATTGCACCAGGAAGCATGAAAGCCTTAGCAGTCCAGCTGCTCTTGCATGTGTTTCAAAAGCTTTTGGGGTACCTTTTTTTTTATACCTTCCAGCTTGGAGACTTGGTCTATACAGTTTGAGTAAGTGTGGATTCTGAGGAAACTGCCAGACAAAAAATAGTGCCTGACAGAGGCAACAGTTTGCTGCTGATCATGGCTGCATGATGGCCCTTTTGCTCCTTCTGCACTTGGGTTGGTCATGTGCCAGGAGAGAATGTTTGTGGGGCCCCTCACACCACTGCTGTCCTTGCACTCAAAGCCTGGAAGGAAGCTTAACTGAATGGGCTGGGCTTGGCCAGGGCTTTCCAGAGTGTCCCCATACTCCTTCTCCAGCCCAAACCTGCCCTGCCTCTTTTTGGTCAGAGATGCCTCTTATATTTTCTCTTAAATCTGTCTATCTCCTAAGATTTGATCCCATTGTTTCTTCAACATGGATATACAGGAATGCAATGACTAAGTATAAAAAAACAAGGGCACAGCATATATAACTATATAACTTTTGTATCTGCAATTGGGGGCAAGGGTATGAAATTTCATTTTTGATACCAGCAATTACTAGTCTATCAACAGGGATGGCTTCAGGTATTCCTAATGTTTTATTCTTGGCACACAGGTTGACTCTAGCAGTAGAATTGTCACTGACAGACTGCTAGTGTGTTGTTTCTGGCTTAATAGCTTGTCCATGTGAGAAAGATCAAGTTCTAATGCTAATTAAGACCCTGACTTTGTTAATTGAAGACTAACTGGATATTGCCATGCCTGATAGGTGGATTTTACACATTTTATATGGTTATTGTCAGACCCACAGTCTTATTAAGCAGTTTTGAAGCAGACTAATAGATTGACAAACCCACACTGTAGCCCTGAGTAGAAGGTGACATCTGGAAACTAGAAATGACATTGTTTAATATGGTGAGGAAGCTGTTTGGTCCAGCTTTTCAAATAGCAGTAACTCCTTCAGTGTGTCACAGTAACTACTATCTTCAGTCAGTCTTTTAACCTTTTATGGCTTCAGTCAGACCTTCAATTTGTGGGATTTTATTGGGATGATCAGAGGCTGCCCGATTAATCTGATTGGTGATTGGGACAATTATTTAAAGCAGAATTTGTAGGTAGGATTAGAGAATAGATGCATAATTTGACTCTTAATAAGGTCCGCTTAACAACTTTCTGGCAGTTTATAATAATATGTAAGCTCAGAAAATTTATGAAGTCTTCTTTCAGTATCCATGTCTTTCCAGAAAAATTGTAGGATTTGAGCATGGGGATACTGCAGTTTGAATGAACTATACAGGGCTGACCCTGTATGAAAAAGAAATTTTTTCTGGCTACACAGACTAAAGACCAAAACATCCAAAATGTACACTGGGTCAGCCTAACTTAGAGGGGTTTTGTTTGTCTTTTTCTTACTTATTAAAAGCACTTTTATGGGAAGTCTTTTTCTGACAGAAAAGGCTGCTCTTGTGAAAGTGTTAGCTGCTTGGAATTTGATCTGGAAAGCCAGCTGACACACTTACAAGCAGGTTTCTGTTTCAGCATTTCTGTTAACAGCTGTTAAGACTTACATCTCTTGCAGCAGAAACAATATTGTCAAGTGTAGGTTCAGCAATATGGTTTCAATAAAATGCTTCTACTAATCAAGCTAACAGCCACATAGGAAATTTACTTGAAGATTCACTTGAGAAATACTTACGTATATGAGTAATGCTGTGACATAGTTATCTTGGCTTACTTTTAAAAGTATCTCAAGCTTGAAGTCAGGTGAACACTGACAGTCAGTTACATCTACACTTGGAATTGCACAAAAGACCTCAGAGTACAATTGTGATCCATTGGGTCCATTCTGGATGTGTTGCATCCTCCCCAAATAAGGAGAGTAATGTGTCATAGCTCTGAGCTGACTGTTGAGACCTTTTGACTCTTAAGGCATCTTACCAGAGTCACCATGGTGAAAAATCTAGACTCTGGCTAAGTGAAACAAAACCTCAATATTCCAGTTGTGTTACTTAAAGCCTTGCAAAGGCCATCTATATGGAAAAGCTGTTTGCAAGCTAAAATGTCCTCAAGAGGATGCTTAAGCATTTGAAATATCTTGAGTTGGCCAGGAATGGACTACAGCCAGTGGGCCTCTTGGTCCCAGTTCCGTGAAGAGGCGGCAGACAGCTGAATACATGGCTGTGCATAGGAATGGTGCTGGATAGAAAAAAGAAAAAATAAAAATTGCTGGGATCTACTGATACCAAGGGAATTTTAAGATACATTCAGCACGTTTTTATCCAAAATCAGAAGCTGCAGTCATTTCCTTCCTAGTCTCATGGAAGAAAATTGGGTTAACATAATATCTGGCTGTTCAAAAGGAATTACGTAATGTCTATTCCTAGGGGTTTTTAAGAAAACTTGGTATTAATTGCTTGAACTGGCACAGAGCTCTCAAATTTACTTTATAAATTTCCTGCACCCATTCTTAATAATAACTCTATGGAAGGGACAATTAACTTTGGAACTAAATATGACCAGGTACTCAATTGTTATTATTTGTAGGAGTCTGTGGTATTTCCATTTGGTTGCTTTAAAAATGACCAGGAATCACATCTTCAGGTATTTGGGAAGGTGTTTGGGAACAGTGTAGTTCCACATCAAATCAAAGTCTTCTGACAAGCTCTGTGTTTTAGCCATGTCTCCTGTCACAATTAGAGGCATCTGGATAAGAATAAAATGGAACTGAGAGTGCACAGAGTTTAAAATAATTGTGGGTAACCTTTTAATCACAAGTTTCTTTCAGAGAGAGCAAGTAGTGCATGTTAAGAAATAACATTTGGTGCCTTGTGGGTGATAAAAGTGCTTTAGAATTAGCCATGAGACCTGTTTCAGTTTAACTTAACAGATAACAGTTTGGAGTCTAACATACGTGAATTTTTATGTATTAACTGAGGTTGATTTCAGAGCCAGTAAGCTATAAAATCATGTATGTTGACAGAATACTTGTGTGCATGCACAGTCAGGTGAATGACAATTAGCATTCATATTGAACATGCAAAGACTTGATACGCACAGAGGTGTGCATGTTAGAAAGTCTGGCTGCTTGAGCAGGGGCATAGCTTTACTGACAATGATGTTTCTTTAAGTAATATTTTACTGGAGATTATGAGCATGTGCTCCCACTTTTATCATTGCTAGATAAGTTCCAGTTGCAGATTTTTTTTCTGTGACTTTTAAGAAACAAGTGAAAAGTATCGTAGCTTGACATTCAAGGTCCTCTGCTGTAATTTTAGGGCTGTTTAATATACATCCACTTCTAAACTGATCTAGTAAAAAAGCCATTAAGCAGGGAAGAGTAATGAATTCCAGGACATTGTTCCAATTATCTTAGCAAAACCCTCTCAATGTTTCACTTGGTGAGGAAGAAGCAAGAAATAGCAGGTGAGTTGCCAAACACTCACAGATGATGCCAGCTCTGACTAAAATTAGTACTTCTTATCTTCCTAAAATGCCCAATTGTCTTCACAATTAATTCTTTCATCTGTAACTGTAGCCATTTAAGTATGCATTCATAAGCTTTGGAGGTCATGAAACAAGCAAGTGGAAACTTTGAGAAATGGAAATAGGATTATATAGAGGGGACCATGTTTCAGTGTTGAGATCACTTCTCACAGACACTGTGCAGTATGCTGCAGAGCTTCATTTTGGTAACTAATGACAAGTCAAATACAGCCCTATTAGACTAAGTCTGATGGAAGCATGGTGAAAGACAGGAAGTTTTTTAGTTGTGCTAATGGAAAAATAGAAAGACAGCTCTGGGAGGTGCCCTCACCTTCCACCCAGGTGGATATCTTGTTAACAGTCTGATGGCAAACTGTTTAAAAGGCAGCATGCAATTGAGGATTGATAGTAAGTCAGTGCAAATGCTGTTGGCTGTGGGCTTGCAGGCAGCCTTTCTTGTGTTTCTCTAGCAGGTCTATGGCTGTGGCATGAAGTCAGTAACTTTCTTGCACTGTCAGGGCTATGAAGGGACTTGAGGATGGTGGACTAATTATGGTCTGAGATTTGTTTTCTTTCTGAGACACATAGATCCTAAATAAAAACAGAGCTTTTCCTCAATATTACTAGCAGTACAGGAGGACAGCAAGACAGGAAGAAGCAACTCTTTGGTAGACTGAAAGACAAGAATCTTCTTTACTCGCTTATCCTTGTGTTTTGGTGCTTTAGTGGGTGACTCTTTAGTAGGTGCTCTAAAAACATATAAAATAAAGCTGAGATTCTAAAGTCTTCTTAGAAACCTTTGCTTGCATGAGTGTATTCAGAACTGTAGTCATAGTGGCAGTTTTTCTGAAGTGTGTGTGGTGGAGTTAGTTGCAATGGGCTGATAACAGCTTGGAGTTTCCATTCATATACCATTGAATTTTCCTTTCCAACCTAGTGGGTGTTCATTTGTTACCTCAAAGAGAGTGTAAAATTAGTTAAAACAGTATGGATATAAATGTCAGTATGTTTGTGATGCTTGCTGATAAATCTGCATTAAGCTTCTAAAATACGCAGTAGTATAGAGCAATACTATACAAACAGTGGTTCTTCCCCATAGCTTCTTCATGAGTAACAAAAGAGCAGGCACTAATTGCTTCTGTTCATTCATTTGTTCATGGAGATACACTGAGATCTTCCTTGCTCTTCCCCATCTGTCTTGAATAATTAGGTGCTGTCGTAGACAAATTACAGTTAATCTCTCTGTATACAGTGCACAGCA